>ML794517.1:179640-192145 GCA_009831015.1 Picea engelmannii
CCCAGTGAGAAGTTAGGGCGCGGGTTGCTTGTTTTCAAGTGATTTTTGAGGAATTTCTCAGCATGGCTTTGGCTAGGAAGAGGCATGAGTTGGCCTGATGCCAGGTAAACCTGTATGGTGCATTTTAGGGTTATAACAAGAGGTGTCAATGATGTAATAGGAGTACCAATCTTTGTAGATTGTTTTTACTCTACTGTATTGGAAGAAAGTGTGGCTAGTGTTGAAGGAGATGCATCTTGTCCTTGCTTTAGGTAAGCTTTGAGATGAGCTAAGGCCTGGGGGCTTAGTTGTTTTGATAATGAGGCTTCTAATTCTTGTGTCAAAACCTTGGAGCTATTTCACATTTCCTCAATATTATGTTTACCAGAGTACCCTAATTCAAAACCTGGAGGCATATATTCCTATGCAGCGGGGGAGGCTATTGAATATCCTTGTAGTACTTTTTGAAAACGGTTTCTCCTGTGTCTCTAGAAACTGAGGAAACTAGCATGTTGATCTAGGGACAAGGTTTGGAATCTGTCCTATACCTCCTCATAAGACCTAACTCCCATGAATATTTCGTCATATGGGGATTTTTCTGGACATATATTTTCATGTTGAATTGGGCCAAGTGGTTCTCCACAATCTTGTGTGGGTCATGCCTTTTGAATTCAATGTCAACCAAATTGACATATTCTAAAGTTGTAGCCTCCACTTTGGAGTGGACAAAATCCAATAGTGAAAACATGCCAACCTGGATAGGGAAAGTTGACCATACCTTTTTCTATGCTTCCTTCAACTCCTTGTTGATGCCTCCTGTTACTATCTGGTAAGCTACTTCTCTGCATACCAGCCAGTCTGGTAAAAATTGTGGGAGAGCATGGGTAGGAACTAAGCATCCTAAAACCCTGATATAAGAGAAGTTTTCTTGAATGAACCAATCTGCTAGTTTACGTAGATTTCCCATAATCTTGTCTAAAATTCAAGGAGGTGGGTGACCATATAGGGCTATATGAACAGGAACCACTACATTGTGACAGATTTCATAAAATAAATCCTTGGCTTTTTCCTCCCACAACTTGGAATGCTAGAAGTGAATATGCTTTGCACTGGTCAGGGTCCAGCTCCAATTCATCAATGGGAAAGGGGTCATAAAACATATGGAATCCATGAAATACACAAACAAATAGAAAGGGGCGAGATGCCCCTTTTATTTCACCATTTTGTATTCAGTAATTTGTTTGGCCAAGTTATCCGACAACATTTTGGCCCAATTAAAAGTGTAGCCCTCGACCACCTTGTGCATGATAGATATTGATTCCACCAGGAAGTGAGTAGGACTCTTCTTCCCGAACAATCTATAGAGAATCATGGCTACATAAATCATGTGAGCGTCCAATGACATTGTGGCATACATACCATGAGTGTCGGCCCTGAACTTCTTTGGGTTCCCCCACCAGGACCTAATTATATTGGGATAACTCTTGTCGTATTGTATACATTCCTTTTCCTCAAACTCCAACACAAATGAAACATTGTAACTATATTTAGGATTAGGAGATAGATTATACATTACTTGGAGGTTTTCCGGTCGAAAATAACCAATGACAACCTTTTGGTGGTTGATGATGCTCCTGGTTTGGATGTCGATGTTTTCCAAGGCCCAACTTATCATGTCGTTATACAGCATGAGTCTCAATCATGCAACTATCTTGTGTAGCTTTGATTGGGCTATATGTCTAAGTTTAGTTGCATGAATATCATCTTCTTCATCACCAGAATCTTCTATATAGTTTATGATTTCATGTTCCAGAACCTAGAACACCTGCATCCAAGTTTTAACAGTTTCTATGGCTCACGATATGGTGTTTGACAGAATGTCTTCATTTGGATTTGAACCCTCGCCAGCCGCATCATGCTTCTTCATCCTTTTTTGCTGAGACATGATATCTAAGAAATTGAGTGAGGTTACCTATTGCAGAGAAAATATGTAAGCTTTTCAAACTGATAAAATCTTGCTAATTGTAGAAGATGAAAATGAATTCGAAATCCAAGTGCTTATTCAAATCAGATACATTGATTTTCGTATAAATTCACTGACAAAAATTTATTAACTTTAATGGAAATGTCTACTTGGCTATCCACAATCCATGTTTGAATCATTATTGTTAATTAGTCATAAATGCCATTAATATTCGACAGTTCATGTTCGGGTGTTTTAGATGAAATAGAGTGAGAGTTTCCCGAATCCCGAATCTGCGAAGGTTAATCCCTGGATAATCACTTTTAAAACATTAATTAATCATGTTTAAAAAAAGTGTGTTAACTTCAAGTGTTTCGGGAGTTTGAACTTCATGAACTTTAAATGTAGCTCGAGAGGAAATCCTCGAAACCCAAAACTGTGAAGTGATTAATTATCCGGTAATTGATTTTAAGTCTTAATTAATCGTATTTAACTTTAAGTTTTTCGGAAATTCGGACTTCGGATATTTTAAGATATGATGAAGGCTAAACGTCCGAACTCTGAAGTGCAAAGTCATTAATTATCTCTTGACCATGATTAACTTAATTAATTAAATTTTTATACTTCTGCATTTTAGTGCTTCGGTGATTTGTGAATTAGTTCTTTTTTATATTCCTGAAGGATCATCTTCTGTAGTGACATGTTATATACTGTCATTCTAGATGATGTCTCAAGAAAAGGGGATGTGCCACGTGTTACTTGGAATCGTATGAATCTTCAAATGAAAATGTCAGAAATGGGTGCCACGTGTCAACTCAGGGAAGACTCAAAAGCTACACGTGTACTACGACTCATGTCGTTTAAAGGTTTAGTAAAAGTGATGAACAAACACTTTCGGGTTTCAGGGATTTTATCATTAAGACTTATCGAAATGCCTGAAGCGTGAAGCTTCAGAGTGACCTTTATTTATTTACCTCTTTAACAATTAGGCGACTCCAACACTCCAGAGATATTAGGATTGTTTGATCAAACGAAAAAACTTCATCAACGGCGGATATCATTTGTGACTTATTACTAATTAACCAGAAATGAATTTGATTTAAAATTCAAAAGTTATTTTCTAAGTTACCGTTTTGGGAGAGAGAATATTTTCAGGAGATGAGGAATATAAATCTCAAAATTTTAGAATTATATGTGTTCCAACATCATCTACATACAATAGAAAGATAATATAGCTTCCATTTTCTAGCCTTTCAAAATAAACACAATGATCAGAATGAAATCTACTATAACCATGTTCTGTCATAAACCTGTCAAACTTCAAATACCACTGCCTTGGAGCTTTCTCTAGGCCATACAAGCTCTTCTTCAACCTACATACCAAATTTTCCTTCCCTTTGGCCTCATACCCCTGTGGTTATTGCATATAAATCTCTTCCTCCAAATCCCCATGGAGAAAAGTTGTTTTTACATCTAATTGTTCAAGATGGAAATCTTCTAGTGCCACAAAACTTAAAATAGGCCTAATTGAATTCATGTTAACAACAGGAGAAAACATTTCATCAAACTTTGTACCTTTCTTTTGTGCAAACCCCTTTACAACATGTTTATCCTTGCACCACTTTTTGCCTCCATATTCTTCCTTCAACTTGTAAACCCATTTATTTTGTAATGCTCTTTTTCCAGTAGGGAACTGAACCAAATCCGAAGTTTGGTTATTTACTAGGGAATCCATTTCCTCTTTCATTCCTTGCTCCCACCTCTTTTTAGTGTCTACCTGCATTGCCTCTTCATAACATTTTGGTTCACCAGAATTAGTCAGCAATAAATAATACAATGAAGGAGAGTATCATTCAGGGAGTCTACTTAACCTGGTAGATATTATAACAACACTTGTAGGAATTTGAGGTACCTGTTGCTCCTGATGTTGTACATTTTTATCTTTTGGTACCTTTGAAATTTCTTTTTCAGTGATGTCATAAAGCACTTTGTATTCTGTTTTTTCATTTTCCTGTTTCTTTCTTTGCAACTAATCTGTGTACATGACCTTCTCATTGAATATGACATCTCTACTCCTAATGATTTTGTGATTTTCATAATCCCATAAGCGATAACCAAAATCATTAACACTGTATCCAATAAAGTTACACTTCTTGGATTTTGCCTCAAGATTTTCTATTTTCATTATCAATATGGACAAATGCTTCACAACCGAAAGTCTTCAAAAAATAATAGTTTACCTTCTTACATTTCCATGCCTCCTCTAGAATGCCTATTAAGTAAACAAAAATATCTACAACATCTACACAAAACTGTAACGAAAAACCAACATGAAATCTCATACTCCTCGCACGTTCCATGATTGTCATGTTCATCCTTTCCGACACACCATTTTCTTGTGGTTTTCCTGGAAATGTATTCTCTCTATGAATCCCATGGTATGAAAAATAATCATAAAAATCATTGTTGCAATAATAACCTCCAGTTTTTTATCTGAGACACTTCAACCTTTTTCATGTCTCATTCTCAACCAAAGCTTTCCATTTCTTAAAAGTATCAAAAGCATCAATTTTTTGTCGAATGCAATAAACCAAAGTTTTTCTAGTTGCATCATCAATAAAAGTAACATTATAATGAGAGCTGCCAAGATATGATACATGAGATGGTCCCCACACATCTGTATGCACAAGCTCTAACCTTTCACTCTTCTTTTCTTTTTCGACTCCGAGAAATCTGACTCTCTTTTGTTTTCCATAAACACAATCCTCGCAGACATCCAAATCAATTTGTTTAAGATCTGGAAACAAATTTATGTTGTGAAGTATCTACACCCCCTTCTCACTCATGTGTCCAAGCCTATGATGCCACAGTGTTGTATCCACTCCTATAGAGGATAAAAATATATAAGAGTCAGTATTACCAGTATATACATACAATGTACCTACCTTCTCTCCTTTTTCTATCACCAGTGATCCTTTGGTGACCTTCCACACCTTATCTCTAAATATGGATATACAACCTTCACTTGCCAATTGCCCTATTGAAATTAGATTTTTCCTTAGATATGGAACATGTCTTACCTCTTTCAACAACCATTGGTTTCCATTCATTTGATTTATTTTTACCTTTACCATTCCAACAATTTTGTATGGTGCATCATCACCCAAATGAACCTATCCAAAATCACCTTGAACATAATCTAGAAAATGTTACCTATGGGGTGTGACATGAAATGAAGCCCCTGAATCTACTACCGAAGACTCAGAAATATTGTCTACAGAAAGAATCAAAGCATCTTGTAACACATCACCTGTTACATTTTCTTCCTGATTGTTCTCTTGATGTCCATCTCTTTATTTATTTGGAGCATTCTTGTCTTTCTTCAGATGCCCTTTCTTCCCACAATTCCAACACTATATATTTCTCAGTCTAGATTTGGATATGCCCTTCCTAGAATTCTTGTGGTTCCCTAAGCCCTTTCCTTTATCCTTCTATCTTCCCATGTTCTCCATGTTTAATTCATTACCTGATGTCTCACCCGTGCTTTTCTGTCACATTTCCTCGCTAAGGATAACACCAACAACATCATAAAATTTTAGAATGTTTGAACCAGAGACAGAGTTACTTACAACCATGACCAAGCCATTCCATCTTTCTTGCAATGAGCACAAGATTAGAAGAGCCTTGACCTCATCATCAAAGTCCACTTTATAGAACTTAGTTGATTAGTAACTGTATTAAATTCATTTAAATGATCTGCAACAGACCCACCTTTTGACATATTCATATTAAATAATCTCTTCATCAGAAATACCTTATTGGATGCTAAGAATTTTTCATACAGTTTATCTAATGCGTCCATCAACTCCTTCATTGTCTTTTCTTTCAAAATATTGAAAGCCATCGATGCCGCCAGGATCAATTGTATCGTTCCTAGTGTCTTTCTGGAAATAACCTCCCATTCTTAGTCCTCATGTCCATCGAATTCTTTGCTATACCACCCAATGGTAGGAATAGATCCTTCTGATATAAATAATCTTCCATTTGCATCTCCCATAACTGGTATTTTTGGTCGTTAAATTTCTCAACCCTAAACTTTCCATCTTCTTCCATTGCTCCCACTCGAACTAGGAACCATCTTTTCCTGCGAGTTACCTTTCACTATGATACCAGTTGCTAGAAAAATAGGATCGCGGAGAAATAAAATAAAACAAATGTGGAAATAAAACAGAGAAGATACACAATACAATAGAGACACATATATATGTGGTTCACCAAGTGTGGGCTACGCCCACTAGAGAAATTTCCAAGTCCTTCCTTTATTATTATCCAACAAATTAAGGGATACAACCTACAACACACCCGTTGTAACTTCCTCTTCCTTCTCTCATAGTCTCAGAATACAATATTCTCAATGATACATAGCCACAATACATTTCCCTCATAAAATAGGGTTTCCTTATAGGGAAAAAAACCCTAACATAACTTCTACCATCATATATGTGACCTTATAATGAATGGTCCATATTTACTATGATATTACTATATACATTTACAAGGCAATTTTTCCTTTAGGAGCTTCCTCCCCGAATCCCCACCAAGGCTCGCTTTCCCCTGGACTCCACAGGAGGGGAAAGCCCCCCCTGCACTTCTCCTCATGGAGGGGTGTATAGTCTTCCAGGGTGTAAAGTCTTCATGGGGTATAAACACTATTGATAACAAATACCTTTGAATCAGGAATATAATCAAGCTCCACAACCAACATAGATGCCCCATAATCAAGAATAAATTTGTTTAGCCACTTCTTATTTAAATTTAGGGTGATGTAAAAAGTAGGATTCTCATAATAGTGTGGTATGCAATGATTTGTTTGTATCAACACAGGGGGGTCTCTAGGTTCCCCTTGTACCCTAAATAATTTATCAACCTTGTTTATTACTGAAGGAATATTAATGATTTTTATTAGAGGTACATGTACATTTATCTTTTCTAGGGCACTAGTTATGAAAACATTCAAGTCTATGTCATCATTTCTTGGAAAAGTGAAAATAGTAGGCACACTATCCTTGGGTGGTGGAGAAGGCCTTGGCTGAGTAAATATAGGGTCCCTGGGAGGATCTTGGAGTGTATTATTTTGTCAAGTGTATACTTGTAATTATTTCTTCCTAATCCTCCCCTTTGATTCCTCATACATTTATCTTAAGATATCCATCCTAGATTTCTTGGAAGCTTCTTTATTACCCTCCTCAAGTTGCTCTTGTTTTATGTTGAGGCACTCTTGGGGGGACATAACAAATATTGAGTTCATGGTATCAAGAAAATTTATGTGGTCAGGCCCCACATCATTATTCCTTTGGCACTCATGTTCCCATTGTGGATTCTCACAAGGAAAACATCAAGTAGTCTCTTTGTGATCTATAATGTTAGAAGGATCTAGAGTATTAGGGAATTTTTTTCATTTAAGGGCCTAGGTTTCCATGCTTGGCCTTATCTTTGGGGGAGGCCCTTAAAAGGAGGCTTAATGGATTTTTGTTATAACCTTTCCAGGTTAGTGATCTTGTTCATCATTAGGGTTTGATTTTGGGTGAGGCTATTTATTGCTTCTTCGATCTTTTGTGCCCATGGATCACTTATCTCTTGAGTGGGCTCAATATTGTGTAATGTCCTTTGTCTTGTTTTAGCCTTGGTCCTTGGGGCATAGGAATTTTCTACCTTACAAGATTAAATATTATCTTTAATCCTTGCAGCCAATTCTTGGGCCTCTTCAAGGGTTTTTAGGAGCTTTTCCTTGAGCATGAATACAAATGTTCTAGAAAATCATTAGTATAAAGGAAAAAAATATGTTCTCTTAAGGGGAAAAATATTATTAGGAATTTTTTGAAGAAAATTTTCAAATATGGTATCAAACTCCTTGATGGTTTCATTCTCTTTCTTTTTTATTTTAGTAAGTCGCAACAACAAAATTTTGGGATCTTCTTTAGTACCCCATATTTTCATAAATATATCTTAAAAGGCATCCCACATTTTAATAGTATTGCTAGGGAGACTATTGTACCATCTCCTAACGTCATCTACAAAGTTGGAAGAGAAACATTTCATCACTACATAATTAGAATCATAATTTACAGAATGAAGTTGGAAATAGGACCAAAAGTTATCTAGATGCTCTTCAACAATAGTCACATAATTACTAGAAAACTTGGGAAACTATTTTTCAAACTTCTAAGGCATATTACGAGGTTACCCTAGGATTGCATACATGTCCAATGGATTGAATATATTGGATACTCATTTATTTTGAGCCATTGAATATAAAGGAATATTTCCACCAAAAAATGATTTAACCACTAGATTTGTACTTGTAAAAATCCCTCTGCAAGATCCCGAGTATTGTGTAACTATGGAAGAATCTACCACTATCACCTAAGTAGAGACTTCCCTTGTTTTAGTGATGGAGGCGGTCCACCACAAGGGAGGCTTCCCTTGTGACCTCAAGGGATCAAATAGTAATATTATCCAAGCCTACAACCCCCTATCTTGATCACCTATTTGTTAGGTCTAGGTCTAGGAAAAGGATGGAAGACAACATGGTAATTGTTGTATATGTATGAGACAATAAACGATTTGCAACATATGATAGACAATTACCAGGTTATAGAGTGCAATAATTACCTTTTAAACATTGGACAATCAATGAATGCTATGGATTTTGCAAATTATAGCAGTAAACTAGTTGTATAACAACAAGTAATATGTTGCAACAACGGGAAATAAAAGTACTCATAAATATATAAATTCACCATGAAAATTAATCATTCGACAAGTATAACACTATCTAATTGCTAGAAGTATTTTCTAAGTATTTTAAGCAACTTGTAAATGAGTGTTTGCATCAAATTAAGGTAATTTTTAGTTGTTGTAGTAAACTTTTATAATAGCTACAATAAATAGTGATATTTTTCTAAAGTTAGGGTTAGGAAAGTTAGTAAATTGTTTGAGAGAAACATAATAATGATTTTAATAGGTACTTCAACCACAAGAAAACCTCTATATTAGTGTCATCTTCCTATAGGGCTCATGGAATCACAAATGCATTAAATTGAAGATTGAACTAGAATAAACAAGAGAGATTAGGTATAAACCCTAAGGTGAAAACGCTCTTGGGCCTTAGGTTTTAGACTTTGAAGAATAAGTTACCTAGGGTGAAAACACTCTTGGGCCCTATGTGTCATTGTTTCCTTCTCTATGTTCCACTTAGGCCAAGGATCAAAGGCTAGGGTTAAAACCCTAAAGTACAAGCACTTTTGGGAGTTTGGATTTTAACCCTAGCAAAGAATGTTTCACAAAATTAGACAAATAAATACTTTGTGAGGGAGAGAAACACTTATGTCTCCCTCTTAGGGTTTAAACTAGACAAGGAAATTTGAAAAAATATAGCAACTTAACCTTTAACATTAGCAAGAAACATAAAAATTGCAGAAAATTACTTTCTTCTTCCAAGTAACAAGAGCATCAAAACCCTAATTGCAGAAAATAACCATCCAAGAGAGAAAAATCATCCACAAGAATACTTCTCCAAGTGTAGTGCATGAGTAAAAGAGAGCAAGAGAGGAAAATAACACAACTTTTAGAGGTTCTCCTCTACCAAGTGGTGAGGACTGTGTTGATGAAAGAATGATCCTAGAACTAGCCTATTTATATTAGGTAAAACTTAGTTATTTTTCCAAAAGATAAAGTGAAATGAAAAATAATATATGATTTAAGTGGCGTCGACCACTTAAATAACCTATAAAAATGATAAAACATGATAATAATCCATCATCATGCCACATGTGTGGTGATGTCAAGCCTCCCAAGGGAAAATATGGACCTCCCAAGGCCACGTGACATCATCTCAAGGTGTAATTATGGAAATGGTGTGTCTACTCGTCCATGGTCATGCTCCATCATCAATGGTACCCCAAGTGATATCAAACCCCATCATCATAAAACCCTAGAAGGTGATGTCATCATCAAATGGAGGCCAACATCAAGGGTCTAGGGAACTGCATCCAAGGTGAAAGAATTTGCATCTCGTATATACATGGTATTCAAATTCCAACTACTGCAATGTATTCAATCCAATGAGAAACATGCCCTAGGGTACATTTCCCAACATGTGGGATTTCATCCCATCTGTGTGCCATCATGACCAAATATGCCAAAACCAAGCCCATTTGTCCATCATCCAAGGTCTTGAAGATGTGAGATCTCATGTAGGAAGGTGCCAATTCATTGAGTGACCCACTGCTCTGCATCACACATGCCAAAGTTATGCAATAAGGGCACAATGTCTTGGGTGAAAACCTAGGACATCTGTCAAAGAACCATGTCAGGGCCATCCAAATCAAAAACGAATATAAGAAAAGATAAACCAATGTTCATAAGTGATGTTAGTCCTTACGTCTTGCAAATTAATATGTTAATTAAGATATAATCCATGTGAACAATTCACCTTAGTATCCCCTTCAAGCATGACACTGGCTCAAGAATTTATGTGAGTTGGCAATTTTAAATATGGGAGGGCCTTTATCCAACCCTATTAAGCATGCTAACCAATATAGTGAAAGAAAAGACCCAGTTAGATGGATAGATCCCGAGGGAAATAGTGAAGGAAATAAAACCTTAAAAAGTAAGCATGATAGTGGTATGAGTTGGGTTTCCTTCATGGTTTATGGTGTCATTAAATCCATTTCTATGAGCTCTTTTGTAGAGGGAGAACTTGCTTCTTGAGATACCCTTTCCTCAATTTTTATTGCATTCTGAACATGTTAATTTATTTTTGATACTTATTTATTATTTTGCAAGTCCCCTTTAGAGGTTTCAATATTTTATTCTTTCATTTTATTATTGGGCTAAAGTCTTGTTATATATGTGCATTTAGTGCATTAGGACAAGGGGAGATTACCATTAGAGGGGGTAGAGCTCAAGTTGGCCTTTGGATTTTATAGGTGTACTTTTATCATTACATAGTATATATATAGTAGTTACATCAACCTATGGGCACTCATCCCCTTCTTCTCATTAGATACTGAACCATGACTCATTACCAAAGTTTAGTACGTTGTGACAGGTTCTAGGATGGAAAGTGTTAAGTATGGTGGGGAACATAACATTACCCTTGTGAGGTCCCCCTAATAGTAACACTTTTCCTTGGGAGGTGAAACAACGGTAATAGGGCACACAAGATAACCACCAAGGTGATACAAGGAAACATATATAACTTCCCAAGCCAGTTATCCATTATCCAACTTCAAGCAATGATCCTCATCCACATGCCTAGTAAATTAAGCACAACACTTCACATGAAATAAGGACTAACATACCTCATGGTAACACTAGCTTACCATCTCCCTTACACCAAGTTGTTTAGATGTGACGAGCTTGGATGATCTGTAGTTGTAAGAGGAAATATGAGGGGGGTTGTTTGGGTACCGTCTGTGGGCACACTGATCTTTATCATGGTTAATATCATTGTCTCCATTGGGGGCCATGAGACATGAGCTCCTCTAGTTACCCCTAGGAATGGGGGGGTAACTGTGATCTTTGTATTTAAATAATTAATTTACACTTGTCCATGGATGCCTTCTAATAGGTGCTAACACACAAAGAAGATCTAACCAAATAATTGATAGACATTGGGTTAAGTATGGGTTTTGAGTATATTTTGAAGTATCAAGGTTTAGTTCAACAATTTTTAAGTACCTATGTTTTTTAACTTCCCTTGTTTTATAATTAATGGAAAAACAAGAAACCTTTATGTTAATTATATCCAATGTGCTTTATCATGGCGTATTAAACATTGTAGGAAACAAAGTATGAAGTGCATCCAACAAAAGATATTTTGAGAGACAACATGCAACATAAATTTGAAAGAATGTGTATTGTTTATGAAACACTTGCTACTATGGTACATTTTTATTTATTTATGCAATCATATATATTATACTACATATAAATGTATATATACTTATTACACTTTATTTCTATTTTTGTAGATGGAACATGAAGAGGTGGAACATAACAAACAAGACACTTAAGAAAACATTAGGTTAAATAACCAAAGTACAATATCGTCTACAAGTGATGAAGAAATGAAGCATGCACACAACTATAGTGATGACAACAATTCAAGTGATGAATGACAATACATATAATTGAATTTTACTGCAAGTTGTATGTTTTGGAATATTTGTTTGTGAAAACAAAGGATTATTTTTAATGTACTCAACATATTGTCTCAATTGCATGAGGGCATGTTACCAGTAAGTGTAATAATTACAAATTGGTTGCATTTTGATTATTTTGGACCTTTACGTTGTCCCATTTTGTATGACAATGATTCTCTTATTCATATATAATAAAATGGGTTTCTTATTTTATTGCATTGTCAAATGTTGTAAAATGTTGTGTTGTTGATTAATTAATATATAGATTATTTACAGTTTTACAACTAACAGAGGTGTAATCCATTGGATAATGCATTAATGCAGTCATTATATCAAAATGCGATAACAAAAATAT
>ML794517.1:192494-257720 GCA_009831015.1 Picea engelmannii
ATATGAGTTATACGCATCGGTGCATATTAATTACATTGAAGCACCAGTGCTGAAAATTGTGAAAAAACACCATTGATTTAAATGACATAATGTACGATTGTATTTATCATTTCAAAATATTACAGTGCGCATGATTACAATATGTACTAGTGCATTACAAATAATATACATATTGGGGATTTACATATAATATATGCACCGATGCTTAGTAACAAAGAATGGCACCGACATCTCACCTCAAATGTTTCAAAATTTCACTTCCCTCCGACACACATAGTAATATAAGAACCAATGCATACAATTATACGAGTATCAGTATGCCATAAAAAAAAAAAAAAATGACCTAGTGTGTAATATTTATATGAGCACTGATGTTTCATACAACAAAAAAAGTGGAACCAATGTGTTATAATTATAAGAGCACCTATGATTTTTAGGTTTATGTATGCAACTAGGAATTTTAACAATACAAGGACCAACAGGAAAACCTTCTCTTGCCTAATTATTTTTATTTATATGGAACATTCATTAAAAACTCCGCTATGAATAGCAAAAGTTGTAGTAGAGTTTTTTTTGAAATTTTTTATGAATCTTGTAACACTAAAAACCTATCCAAAAACCTTCACTTTAGGGTGTTTTCCTTGTAGTGCCTTGAGACTAAATGCAATAATACACTACCTAGAAAAGAACATGAGACAAATAGATCATGTTCAACATGTAATTAACATCAAGTTAACTCACCAATATGACCTCAGTCGACATGCAAGGGACTGTCAATGTATATTTTCCCGTTGTCCAATTTATATTTTCATGTTGACATATAGAGATGGAAGAATCCATTGTGCCATCTATATACAAAAGAGTGAAATGGAAATAAGTTTCTCCAAAGGTCCCAAAATGACCCCCATATGGATTTCCAAGCTGGTGATAGGAAGTATGGCCAACAAATACCTAATTAATTATAGCCTTGTACTCACAAAAAAATGTGACTAGACTTTCATTTGTAAAGTCAGTGTACAGTGGAATGATGATACCAATGACATCAATACCCATATAGTTCAAATTTTGGTTTTCATGCTTTAACAACCTGGATAGTACTTTAGCAATGAATTATAGTAACTTGGGATTTAGATATATAGGTTGTGCATATACATTCAAATACAATATCATTCTCAATATTGTTGGTTTGTTCATAGTTCATTAATAGAGCGCTTAATATATGAGACTCATTCTCATGCATTTGCTTGTCTTTCACCATTAAAATAGGAATTGAAGAAGGGGATAGAATGGATGAGTGATGAGGATTCCAAGATAAAGCTACTAGGGTTTCACTACCTAATGATGGAAAAGGATTTGAAGTAGGTTCTAGTAGGGAGAGAATATGAAGTGAAGCAATCAGTTGATATAGAAAGGGAGGATCACTGGTCTAAATGTTACTACTAGCAAATTGAGAAGGGGGTAACTCAAGAAACTAGGCAATAAATGGATTATTTACATTATCCTCCAAGTGGTCGCCTTGAGTGGGATTAATAGCTAATGAATACCTAGGAATATCAACAAAATTGTGTGGTATATCTTTGAAGTTGAAGGACATCGTGAAGCATGTTCTTGGTGAGCGATATATGGCTACAAAGAAACCAAGAGTATCAAATATCTTAGGCATGGAAATACTTCTATAAGCACCACGATTAGGCTCAATAGGTTCAGGAATAGTGGAAATCATGGGAAAGGCGTAAGAAAGGACTACATTTAAGTATTTCGAGAGGCTTCTAGATTTACACTAGAAGTGGGGCCATGGGGGGGGAATGTAGAAAAGAGAGGAGAGTGCATAGGGAGGTGATGGACAAGATGCTACCTTAGGAATGGGAAGAAAGGGTGTGAAAACAAATCTATGGGCTTGTGCTAGGGAAGTGGTTGAGGAAGTGATGTTGTATTATAATTTGAAATCCAGTCATTCGTAGAGGTGGAATATGAGTGATTAGGGGATACATACTAGTATAAGGGGGGAATTTATATATACTAGTGAGAAAGGATTCCCTTGAGAGAATCATCTTTGTAGTCGACTGAAGACCAATATGTTTCCACCTATCTGAGGGAATAACTATAATGTTTTTGTTAGGTTCTAGGGCATGGTGAGAAGTGGATAGAGAAGTAGGGAGAGAGGTCTGAATGACCTTTATGGTTTGTATGGGTGGTGGGTATGGTTCAATATGTTTCAACTAATTTGGTTCAAGGACAATGATTTCTAAAACTAGGAGGGGATTATGCATGAGGTAAGAAAAGAGATGTTGATTAGAAGAGGAATTATTGAATTCTGTTGGATTATATGAGGAGGATAAGCTCACCAAACTGGGTGAAACACTAATTAGAGATGGAGGAGAGTTGAGAAGAGTGGTCATAAATACCATAGATAAATATTTGTATAAAGGAGAGTGCAAAAATGACCAAACAATGGAACATGTCCATGGTATATGATAAAATATATTTTTTTGCACGATCTAGGGAGGTCGAGCTAAGCAAAGATGAGACTCCCCCTAAAATAAATGTGAACATAAATTTTGAATGAAAAAAAGGAGATTGTGAAAAATAACTATGTTTAAGAGTTAAACCACTCATGAGAAAGTTCTATTTCGACTGAGATGGTGATTGTAACTTCCAGCCAAAAATAAAAAGAGAATGTCCTTATGGATATTTAAATACATGGCTACTTGAGAGTGTTGGAGCGATAGTGTCATGGACCTACAATCTTCCAAAAGTTTACACTACAAAATCGAGTTTCTCCCAAATTTATTTTGGCACCTGAGGTCATGCAACATATCCTTACCTTGGTCATAGTGGCTTGGAAAACCTATGTCTACTACAACTAGACTACACCTCTTCACTTAAGTCCTACCCATAACTTCACCTTAAGCTAAAATATGTCAAATGAAACTAAGTCCAACTCAACCAAGTTCATTCAATAGTAGGCACACATCCAACCACAACCTATAAAACATCCTAGCAATACTTTAACACTTAGCCAACAATACTTATCCAACATAAAGCAAAGAAAGTGGTAGTAACATCCAACACAAAAAGGGTCCACAAAACACATGTATAGGTGGTACCCAAGGCATGTGCATTAAATTTATTTAGATGAATAATGTTGCAAATATAGAATAATGGTTTTGTAGCCTTCTGTGAGAAACTCTATTATAAATATACAATGAGTCTAAGGAAATATTTCCTTATTCCTAATAGAATTAGAAAATCCAAGCCCTAAATAAACTATGGGCTTGCCTCCTACAAGTCTTATCTTTTTCTTCTTCTTCTTCTCACTCAACTAGTGCAATTCCCATTATTATGCCTATCCCTAAAATTAACACAATAATATAGCTCCTTTACACTCTTGGTGAATGATGATCAATGAATAATTGATGCATTAGCACCTTTTAGGTGTTCACCATTTATACAAGAATTTTCTTGCAATTTTAACACCCTTTAAGCCTAAGTGGACCCAAGTTCCCACATTGACAACTTTGACAATGCTTGATGGTGCCTTTTCCCCCTTCATGGCTTGTCCGTTGATGTCAAACATTCAATGGTGCACCCAACATGTGTGCCAAATTGTTCCCAATGTGCTCAAGTGTGCTCAACAGTGTGTCCAAGTGTGCCTGATAGTGGGCCCAATCATGTGTAATAACTCAAAAAAGTGTGTCCAAGTCTTTCCAAGTGAGCCCAAGTGTGTCTAGTGTGCCTAAAAATGCACACAAATGCATCCAAATTGCACCCAAGTGAATCCATTACACCCATAAGTGTTGCCAAGTGAATCTAGTGGATGTCTACCTAATTATTGTGTGCCTATTGGATGTT
This sequence comes from Picea engelmannii, assembly GCA_009831015.1. Lineage (NCBI taxonomy): Eukaryota > Viridiplantae > Streptophyta > Pinopsida > Pinales > Pinaceae > Picea > Picea engelmannii. The sequence continues at coordinate 196,347 of ML794517.1, forward strand.
TTCTTAGTGAGCATGTCCCATGATTGCGCTCCACGGATACAAGTTCCCAAATATTCTTCTGCCATCTGTTACAACCCCCAAGTGTGAAATTCCCAACTTCTTTGGTTTGCATTGATCCCACCTGTTCCAAAGTCCAACTAGCTCATCTTGACAATTTTCAGTTCAACACATTTCTCTGTAATGGGGAAATTTCTTTTTAATTGTGGGTTGTGCACTTCCAGGGCTATCTTGAATCCCTACACAACATCCAGGTGGATACTAGTGGTCACCCAACTATTCCAACTGGATTATTTTGGAAGTTATCATGTATGTACATATTTATGTACTTCTAGGGTCGTGTTGGGGCCCTAAAAAATGTTTTCTTGGCTTTCCATGGTCAAAATGTAGATGGAGACCAATTTTGACAACATAATGTGTAGTTCTCAAAAATAACTTTCCAACGGGCTATCACATGCCTAAAATGAAGATCGTATGCAAAAGTTACAACCTCAGGAAGTTGATGTACTAACTTACCCCAATGGGGCCCACATGACTTTTGGCACTTCATATCCTAGGGTTAGGTTTTTGGATGTCTAGGGTTTTGGCATTCATGTTTATCATAAAAAGGCCTTCAAGGCCTCATTTTACTCATCTTCTTGCGAATGAGCGTATCCATCACATCTCTTCTCAAAGATAAATATACCACCATTCTAGGGAGTCTTGCACTCTGTATTTTTACAGTCTTTGTACATTTATTTCATTGATATAAATCATGTATTGATGTATTTATCTATTTCTAGCAATTTTTATGTGTATTTCATTGTAATATCTCTACCTTCATTTCATTCCGAAAATAATCTGGATCAGTGGTATTAGAGTAGGCTGCACTTGATCATTTTTTAGTGCATGTCCCCGATGAGGTCCATGTATAGTAAGTTGGGTCTCGAGATTGTCTCTCTTGAGGACAATCACCCTTGCACACCCAAGAAACCCTCCATGGAAGAAGAAAATAAAAATGGTGGATCAAAATATTTTATTAGCTTGTTGCTTGAAAAATCTCTCGCGTGACAGAGGGATGAAATGATAGAGAATTTTTTCCACGTCCTTCAATGCCTGCCGATAGAAACATGAGCATATTCATCAAGTGACCACTTTGGAGGAACATCTCCCTTCAAGGTACAATTTAATTTTGATATTCCCATATTTAAGTTCAGATATATGCAAATGCCTTAGAAAAATGGTTAAATCTGTTAGAAGGTTATTTCTCTGTTCATAATTTTTTTGACAGGGAAAAGGTCAACTTCACACTCCTCAAGGATCTCCCCCATGTAAAACATTGGTGGGAAACTTACTGGGAGAAAAGTTACACAGATTAATCTAGAATATATGGGGTTGAGCCCACTTGGGATTTATTTTTTTATGCGTTCAAGGAACAATGCTACCCTATTGATAACTATGAAGACCCGTACATGAGATGGACCACATTGCAACAAGAGAAGAGTCAAACAGTGTCAAAGTTCACAAATACTTTCCATACCTTGCGCACCAATATTGGTATCAAATACTCTGAGTGAAATATGATTTTGAAATACAGTGGGGCTTTGCATAGGTACATCCAAACCGAAATGGATTTCCTAAACATCTCATCATTGGGAGTTGTCTATCGATATGTTGTCAAAATCGAGATGAAATTTAGGCATAAGAACAAATGGGAGTTTGGGTATAAAAATCCAAAACAACCACAGCATGGTAAATATGAACCTAACCAAGAGCCTCTTGAAAACCAGTACAAGACACAGGAAAATAAGGGTAAAGGAAAGACGAAGAATGACACTGGGAAGTGGTGCAACTTCCACAAAATGATCCAGATTATTTTCGGCATGAAATGAGAGAGGAGATATAATAAAGAAATGTATAGAGATATCTCGGATATCCAATAATATAACATAAATGTATCATAGATACAACCATAAATACAGAGATACAATAATACACAATTTTTTATTAATGAGCGAAAATGTACAAATACTATAAAAATATAGAGTGAAAGACTCGCTAGAATGGTGGTAGCTTGTCTCTGAGAAGAGATGTGTCCGCTACTCAAATTCAAAAGAATATGATTTTACAATGATGCTCCAAAGGAATTTTTATCCTAAAGAAAATACAAAAACCTAACCCTGGAAGATGAAAATCCAACAGTTTTGTGGACCTCGTTTTAGTTAGTTTGGTGTATCAGCTTCCCGGGGCATAACTTTGGCATATGATCTATGTTTGGGGCCTATAATAGCTCGTTGAAAAGGTATCATCGAGGAGATTAATTTAGGGGGATTTATTAGAGACTTCAGCTATAATTTAGAAGTGATATCCCAAAAAACCTTCATTTAGTCCCTCAAAATGGCCCTGGAAGTTAAAAATTGCTAAAAATAGTAAATTACCAAAATTGCCAGAAAACAGTTTTGATCCAGTTGGAAAATATGAGTGGCCACTGATATCCACTTGGATCAAAAAATAACCTGGAACAACACCAATGAATGTTTCTAGAAATATTCATTAGTGGTCGAGGTCAAAGACAAGGAGCCGACCCCTGATTCAGAATCTGATCCAGAAAATATTGAAAACATACAAATCATTGTCGCAGACCCCACTACTATTGTCGTGACCACAAAAATTAAACTAGAAGAAACAATATATCCTGAAGAGGGGGAGTTCCTCTTCCATTCACATATGTGGGTGAAGGGCACCCCATTTCATTTCATTGTTGATAACGACATCCAAAATAACCTCATCTCAGTTGAGGTAGTCAAACAGTTGGGGTTGTCGACAACACCACACCTGCAGCCATAAAATATAATGTGGCTTCACCAGGGACGATATATTTGTGTCAGCTAGCAGTGTCGCCTATCCCATGGAATCCAACCCTTCAAAGATGAGGTAGTGTGTGATGTTTCCCCTCTTGATGTTTGTGATGTTGTTTCAGGACAACCATATATTTGAAACGTCATGATTTTTACGAGTCTCGATCCCATAGTGTCATTATTGATTTGGGGGATCAACTCTATAGGATACCAAAAGTAGTTATGACTACTGGTCCACCAAAATAGTGCCACAAGGAAATATATCATACTGAAAAATTCATCCTCTTCACAGTTTGTTGAAAGGATGCACAAAAGGTCATTGCAACCATTGTAACCTCAACACTTTCTATCCAGCAGAAGTAGATTGCATAAGAAAAAGAAGATATTTTTTCTTCACCTACGATGGTTCCTACACAATGCCCCATCAAGCCAAAAGAAAACAGGTTGGTGGAACAGATTCAACCCCGCCAACAACATGTTCATGATAGCCTTCCATAGACCAAGTAGTGAAACTTCTCCAACAAGGCACGCAACTCACCAAGATTCAGATTCAGAAAATGATTTCCCCTCTTCCCTGGGAACTCAACACAATGGATACCATTGTTTCCTAAGGGGGAAGTACTGATCTAGTTAGATATTTGTGGCCGTCCACATGTTCTAAAGTCCAACTGGCTCATCTTGACAGTTTTTAATTCAACACGTTTCTCTGTAATGGGGACATTTATTTGTAATTGTGGGTTCTGCACTTCCAAGTTTGTCTTGAATCCCTACAAATCATCCAGGTGGATATCGGTGGCCATCCACCTATTCCAACTAGATTATTTTGGAATTTTTCATGTCAGTCCATATCTTTGTACTTTCAGGGCCATTTTGGGACCCTAAACAGTGTTTTATTGGATTGACACAGTCAAACTATAGACAGAGTTATATTTTGAAGGCATAATGCGTATTTCTTGAAAAGACATTTCCAATGGGCTATCACACGCCTAAAACGAAGATCGTATGCAAAAGTTACGACCCCAAGAAGTTGATGTACTAACTTACCCCAACGGAGCCCACATGACTTTTGGTGCTTCATCTCCTAGGGTTAGGTTTTTGGATATCTAGGGATTTTCATTCATGTTTGTCATAAAAATTCCTTCAGAGCCTCATTATACTCATATTCTTGCGAATGAGCGTAGTCATCACATCTCTTCTCATAGATAAAGCTGCCACCATTCTAGCGATTCTTATACTCTATATTTTTACAGTCTCTATACATTTCTTTCATTAATAGAAATCATGTATTGTTGTATTTCTTTGTTTCTAGCAATTTTTATGTGTATTTCATTGTAATATCTCTTCTTTCATTTCGTTTCGAAAATAATCCGGATCATGCATGTATCCCAAGCACCCAAGTTTATAAAATACAGTCAAGTTATTTATGCTATTTTTTATATCATTCTTAGTGCATGTTTATAGATGAGGAGGCCCACAACAACCCTCTTTTCCTTCTCTTTCCAAGTTCCCTTCCAATATTCTCTTAGTCTCACCAACTAATGTGAATTGCCAAGGTTTGTGGTGCACCTAGTATATAGGCAAGGGTGTTTTTCATATCCATGGTGTGCCTTGACAACAAGCCAAGGAAATCAAAAAATGACTCTTCTAGCCATCAAAATTACAACAAGTCTATCCATTTTGGTCAGTGACCACTAAGGTGATCATGGAACAGAGGTTTCCAAAGTCAATCAAGGCTAGGGCATTACATCTTCCCCAAAACATATCCATTGTCATCCCTGATAACATCCTCAAGGAACTTATTTCCTTCAATTTTATTGTCCATATTCATGCATTCATCCATAGTTGACTTCTCCAACCACTTTACGCTATAATTACCAAAATTACGTGTGCAACTACTCACTATTCATTACTTCCTTTGAACAAATATTTTTTTCCCACCTTTGTTGCAATGATATTGGATGCATATGTTGTTCTTGCTTCCTTTTATTGTAGCTACAACCTAAGTGTCCAGTGCTACTACAATTACCTTCTACTTGTACAACAACTCAATCTCTAATAAGAATGTTGTGCAACTATCCAAGTGTCACACTTTCTAGTCTTACTTCTTCTATGGTATTTTTGGCCACTCTTCCATGAAATAAGACTAAAAAAGTGTGATATCACTTGTCATGGTAGTGAAAATGGTGAAAAACACCAAAATATATCCAAGTCAACTCCAATACCACATTTCCTTAAGAAAGTAGTGAAGAGTATTCTTTGATACCACTTATCACGGACTTACAATATTCCCAATTTTTTCTTTGCAAACTTGAGTTTACCCCATGTCTATTTAAGCACATGAGGTCATGTGAAACTTCATTTCCTCGGTCATAGGGGCTTGGCTAGGATATATACACTACTACAAGACTACGCCTATTCACTTAAGGTCTACCCATAACTTCACCTTAAGCTACAATCTATCAAATTCAACAAAGTCCTACTCAACCATGTTCATTCAATAGTAGGAACACATCCAAATGTTGACTTTAAAACATCCCAATATTTCAATTCTTAGACAACACAAAGAAAATAAATTAATAGTAACATCCAAAAAATAAAGAGTCCACAACACAACATGTATAGGTAGCACCCAAGGTAGGTTCCTTAACTTTATTTAGATGAATAATATTACAGATATACAACAAGGGAGTTGAAACCTTCTTCATGCAACTCTATTACATATGTACAATGAGTCTAAGGAAATATTTCCTTATTCCTACTACCCAACATACTTGCACAATCCAACCCATGAAGCTATCATAGGCATGTGTCCTATAGGTCATTTCTTCTTCTTCTTCTCACTTAGCTAGTTAAATTCGCCCTGATGTGCCTAACTTTGAACTTATCACAATCACAAATTTTCTCTACACTCTTGGTTAATTATGATCAATGAGTAATCGATGCCTTACAACCATTGAGGAATCCATCATTTATACAATAATTTTCTTACACTGCCTAGCCCCTCCAATCCTAAGTGGACCCAAGTGTCGACCTTTCCAACTTTGACTTTGTAAGGTACCAGATGTATTATGCAAAGCAGAATAAAATAACTATGATGAATACCAATATAAACAACAAAATATAGAGAACTATAGCAAAATAAATGATACATTTATTCATAGGAAGTTTATGATATTCAGATTGATCAAGATCCAAACAACAACCTCACGAGGATAAAATCCCCCTATGTTTTTATAGAGGTGGCACTCCTATGTTATTGTCTTAAAAATATAGCTTGTAGATCTTGGACTATACTATCAAATAGGAGAATACTAAACAACAAACCCCAAAATATTTGTTGCTTGAAAATATAGTTTAGCATGCAAATATATATAATCACAAAGAAACGTTCCTGAGAAAAGGACGAAGAACATTTTAAAGAACTGAAATATAATATTTACACAATATTATAAAGAAATGAAGAAACCATCAAATAAAAAAAACACATTCCTCACATCCATCACAACATAATAAGATTTTGGTAACATTCATAAGAAAAACAAAGTATAAGTCCACAATGCAGAGACTTTTAAATGATTATGCCATTAAAACCAAAAGAGAATATGATAAGTGCACTTCAAAAATATCAGACTCAGAAATTCGAAGTTTGAAAAGTCATTAAAGTTGCACCCCAAAATAATTCTCCGAGGAGTTAAAAAATAACAACATGTTTTACAATAAGATACAAATTAAAAGAAAGAAGATCTGGACCTGGAAGAAGAAAAGGAATAAGATCAAATATTGGTTATGGGTTCTTTATATTTAATATTTTAAATTTAATTAAATAAACTTAACATATTATAAAAGTTGGATAGTATAAATTAATAAAATATTTGGAAAAATTAAAATATAATAATTGTGATTTTAGTAAACAATTGTATTATAATTTTGCCTTGTAATCTTTCAATAATAAAAATTAAAAAAATAAAATTATTGTTATTAGTGAATAATTACATTATAATGTTATTATTACAATATGTGAAAAATACATAATTATTCAAATCACATTCATTTCACTCATCATATTTAAGTTTTATAGTTTCTAAATATGTTTAATAAACATATTATATCTTGTTGGACAAAAAAAATTCACCTTGAAGAAGTGTTAAACATTATATGGAATTAAAGGTTCTAACATTTTGCAATCACAATCCAAATTAAAGGATTTCATAAAACTAAAGTTAAGCATTATATGGCAATTATAAATTTAAATGAGTGATACATCTCAAACTTAATTTAAAAAAATGGAGAAATCATCAATAATGTTAATCATTAGCATACTCATAATACATTTAATAAATCAAACAACAACAACCAAAACATTATATAAAAACATAATATACATGAGTGATATACATGTCAAACATACATCTCAACAAAATCTACAATAAACATGCCATATATACATCTCGAGTCAAATATAAAACAATCAATATATAGGGCAATCAATACCACTACTAGCTAGGTCCACCACCAGAGTTAGATGTAGTTGCGTCTCTGCTACCAAAGGTAGACGGTCTATCAATACCTATGTTAGAATTAAATTTCAACAAAAGTACATTATCAAATGTATCTCTATCAATATCAACCTGTGCAATAGTACCCGATGTGAACATAGTGTTCTAAGCATCAAAAGATTCTGACACATGTGGAGGAGGAGGAGGATCGATGGATGATGACACATGTGGAGGAGAAGGATAAGGATCAATGGATGGTGACACAAGTGGAGGAGGAGGATCTGTGGATGATGACACATGTGGAGGAGAAGCAGTAGGATAGGTGGATGATGTAGACACATGTGGAAGGGGAGGAGGAGGAGGATCAGAAGTGGATGGAAGAGAACACATGTAGAGAGGGAAGAGGAGTATCAAGTGTGGATAGAGAGGACACGTGTGGAGGGGGAGGAGGTGGAGGATTTAACCTAGATGGAGTAGACACATGTGGAGGGGGATGAGGAGAATCAAATGTGGATGGTGTAGACACATGTGAACAGGAAGTAGGAGGATTGGTGGATGGTGCAGACTCATGTGGAGGATAAGCAGGAGGAGGAGGAGGACCATGTGTTATGGAAATATTCCCCTACGGACAAGTGAACTTTCCCTTGGATTACAAATCCCTCTACCAAGACAAAAAATTACATTTGGACACTACCATTCCTATAGATTCATTTTTTCTATCGAAAAAGAGAGAAGGAGGGGAAGCATGTGTTGATTAAGGTTGGTTCTCATTGATGTAAACCCTTGAAGAAAGCCTGGTAGCACAAAGGTTTGGGTAATGGACCCAAGTTTTTTTTATGTAAAGATGACTCATTATTGTCTTGTCATGGTTGATAAGAAGTACAAATGGATGAACTCCAAAGTGGTCCCCTTATGGTGAAAGCCCTCACGGGAAGACACTTTGTTGATTGAGGTATCCTAGAAGTATGGTTAGATAAACCATGATTAATTATGGAATAATGAGATTAAGGTCAGTGAATTTTTCAGTGAAACTATCCTAGATGGATAGTGTTTGTCATGCAATTTCCGGTGGTATGTGGAACATCACATAACTCCTCGCAGTTAGATATTTATGGCCATGTGAAGTTGGAGGACCCTCATGAGTCATATAGAATCCCCTAAAAGTCAAAGTGTTTGCAAAAGAAATTATTTAAATAATAAAGTAAATGGAGAACTCCCAAAAATAAGGAAAACGTATTGATACATGAAAGTATAAATAAGAGGCAAAGCTCTCTCATTTAATCACACTTGAACAAATTGAATATCTTTTGTTTTGTGAGGCTTATTGCAAGTACTCATTGATACATCTAAAGATTTGAAATTCTAAGGTAGTACGAAGGGTTGAGGGCAAAATACTCGGAATTACAGCGAATACTAAAAAACCCTATTTTTTGAGGCGTACGCGGGATGGAAGTGTATAGGGTGAGTACATACTAAGGCGTACATGGGATGGCAATGTATAGGGTGTGTACATGTTGGTAAATCCATGGAAACTTGAGAAGATGAATATGCAGAGATTCTAGATTCTGAGATCAATCTCTCAGGAAGGTCTACAATGCTTAGATACATCAGATCTATCCATTGGTTCAAAAGGTATGTCTTATTTCTATGAATAGTTGGATTTTGATGTATGCATATGAAATGGTTATGGAAATTTGAGGATTATCCCTAGAGATACTAGTGGCTACATGGGATATTCTACATAAGTCAGATCTACAGAAATACAGTGTTGATATATTTATCATTGATGCTCCTTGTTGAGGCACATCTTGTATTTCTTTTCATATGGCCAAGGGTTTTTGTGGTACATGGTTGAGATCTTGTATTTTTGAAGTGGTTGATGTATTGAGAGGTTGAATATCAAAAAGGGTTTGATGATTAGATCATGTGAGGGTTATTATACTTGTTCATGATTACACACACTTATATGGCACATGACTAGAGAGAGATATATATGCTTTGGGTAAAGGTTATGTATGAGGATGCATGCACATGGTACAGTTATAGTCTGGATACAGTGACAAGTTACAGATCTATGTGAAAGAGTTACAGAGGGTCAGACATTTTCAAGAGAAAGAAAACCCTAGTTTTCAGAAGGCATACGCAGGCTGCATAACAGTTTGGTCGCATACATACACGGGTTGCATAACAGATAAGGCACATACATACGCATGCTACAACACTACAGGTCGCATACCTGTTGTATTTTTTTTTATACATGTTCATTTTAGGTACAGATTGATTACAGGGCAGTTGTACAAGTTGGATGTAGGTCAGTGGTATAGGTTGATACAGTTGTATAGTGGTATATCTCACAGTGATAGTGTGACAATGGTTTCATCATTCTACTTCTACTTTAGGGTGGTTGGACGGGGCAAGGATAGGTGGTTGTAGCTACCTTCCGGTTGTAGCCGGATAACTTAGGGGGTTGTATCCTCCTTTTGGTTGTAGCCAGAGAATTGGGGATTTGGAGCTTCCCTCAGGTTGTAGCTTGAGAAAATAGGGGGTTGGAGCCTCCTTCTAGTTGCAGATGCAAAAAAAAGGAAGTTGGTGCTTCCAATGAATGTAATTCTTCAAGACATATATGTGTATGATTGTTCATTTGTTCATTGCTTATTTACTCTGCAGTTATTGGATGATAATGCTACATTGATATTTCACTTGGATTATATGGTTAAAAAGGATTATATTTATGTATTACTGATTCACCCCCCCTCTCAGTAATCCAACAGTATGATGTACCTCGTTTACAACATTTTTCCAAGTTTCTCCAATCTGTGAGCTCCAAACAGTACCTGCAATGGACAACAAGGAACAAATGACTATATCCTACTCTAATGGATTAGACAAAATCAATTTATCTATGTAGATTAAGAAAACCATAGACAAGCACATGTAAGAACATACTTGGAGGAATTAGACCAAGTATATTAATGAGAAATTCAAAAGGAAACTTACAATATTCAGATGATGTTGCAACATCCTCTCCAAGTTCTCCTCGTCCAACCCTTGCTCAAAATATCCACAATCAAAATAACAATGTTTTTGTTGATTTCTCCTTATTTTCACTATGGAAATGCCTCCATTTATAGGATTTGAGAGGCTCAACTACCTTTATTATATTTGGAATTAGTTGAGGATATGTCTCCAATAGCTGTGATATCTTCCTTAGATGCAACCATGGAGTCAAATTCGAGCCAAACTATCCCAATCCATCCATAGATGTCGTTAGAGAAAAGTGGGATTTCCTCCAAGATTCCCTCAACCAAATCAACACTCCCTTAAAGTGGAAAACAGAGCACTGTAGCACTCCCCCTAATATGGAAAAGGAGCGCTAGTGCTCCCTATGTATGAGCAGGGGAGAACTCTTCTTCCAAAAAGTCACCAAGATGAGTAATTCCCTAGGTAAAACTCTTCTTACCACTGTCAGAGGATGGGGCTTCTTATTCTAACATGTTTTAGGGGTTGTAGCAAGTGTTTTTATGGTTTCGTTTGAGATGAGACACTTAGGAAAAGTGAATGTGACACTTACGAAACTTGCGACAATAAAAGTTTGATACTTGTGACACTAGAGAAGTGAGGAATTTTTATTTGTAACAAATTTCCCCCCAAATTGTGAAGTCAGAAAAGGAATGTTGATGGCCAACACACTTTGTATATTCTTTGAACCAAGGGTATGGAGTTGGAGAACCTGGTAGAAGCTACAAACAACCATCAAAAAATGTTAATATGTGTTCCATCCTCGAGGCAGATATACCTATGCTCAGAATACAAATGACTCAAAGAACGACCGCCAATAAATACACTGCGGATCCATGATGATATTGACTAAGGAGATGGCCACCAAAGATACAGTGTGGATCCATCCCTCTATCACCTGAATTGATCATAGCCATGAAACAATACACAGTGGGGCTATGATGTGATAAGAACATAGCCACATACCAATACAAAGTGGATCTATGTTAAAACATGTATATCAATCGAATAATCTCCATTGCAACCTAGGTAAAGTGTATATGCAGATGAATACTCAACCCAGGGTGTTTGTCCAAATCCTATAACAGTACGATTATGTCCATGTGAATAGATGATTTGATGTTGAACATGACATAAACCATTTTATTACCAATCATTGAGTTATATCAGTAACAAGTGAAATATAAATCACCATTGATGTCGATGACTCTCAAGGTACTTTAAAGTACAATCCAGTGAATGTGAATAATGAGTTGAAGTTGAACACTCGTGGAATCAATCGGGCAAGGGTCTTTAACATATACCCACTGTCAAATTCTAGGAGGCCTTCCATTGAGGGATGCAAGTCCCAAGGTACTGATGTGTTCCTAAGTCTATTTCCTAGATAATTTGTTGAAGTCAACAGGAACAAACTCGTCGACGGAGGGCATTGATGTATCCCTCATAAATCGATATAAAACTCGTCACTGGAAAGTGATAAGATATAGTAGATAAAAATGGACTGACACGTGTATGGGAATGGGTAATATTGTATATGGATGAATTTTTAAGTGATGACTTCCCTTGAACACCGAGGCATGACATAAGACTTGGCAGCATAGACTCATAGTGGAACAAAACATAATGCAACGAGTGTTGGGGAATTCTTTGGATGGGCCAAAGGAGTAGAAAGAATCATAGGATTGGTTTAGTGCAGATACTAATGGATTATCCAAGTGTATGGTGAGGTGAAAACAATTGTTTTGTTCAAGGGTGATGATAAGAGCTGCCTTAAAAGATCTCAAGAAACTCGACCCATTTCCTTCAATTTCCCCCCCATCCAAATAGATGAGAACCTATTTTTCATTTAACGATCTCGAGGAGGGTAACACATGATCAATATAACTCACCTTCAGTAAGTTCCTCTTCCTTTATTTAATGAAATGGAAGAAAAAAGGGTTCGTCCCCATATGGGCCCTTCAATGTGTAGTTTTTCTAGTCCAGAGAAGGAAAACTTGGTTGTTTTTCATGTTTAGGGAGTTTGAAAATAACTTTAAGAAAACTCCAAGGTTGTCCTTTTTCACAATTTTAGTCTCCAAGCTCCAAAAAATTATAAAATAATACGACAGAGAACTCTCCTGGCCGAGATTGACAAGAGCGTTCATTTTTCATAGCTAGTCTGTTGGGATCGAAAAGGGGTAATCTACCACCCAACAAATGACTCTTCATATTCTAATGAGCTCAAAGTACAACGAAATTTTCTCAATAGAGTCATAAGGTCATTAAAAAGTCTATGCCCCATATTTTCCTACATAAACAAGTCATTCTGAGAAAAAATGTGAGCAGGCGCTCCTTAAAAATCGACAATAATTTAGGAACAAACTCAAAAAAAATTATTATTAATGTGAAAAAGGGTTTAAATGACTTTAATTGGAAATAGTAAAAAGTCAATTATGGAAAAACAAGTAATTTTTACCTTTCATTTTACAATTTTCCCTTTTTTCTTGAGTTTTTCCTCTTTTGGGGTGATTTTTTTGGTGTCGATTGCGGGAGCCAAGGGAGCCCATTTATAGTTTCGTCAGGACCATGTTGGTGGTATGATCCTTCTCATCCATTTACATGTTTTCTTTTTCACTTTCAGCCTTTATTTCATGACTTTCGCTCTCTAGAAATCCCTACAGCATCGAACATGATCGACACTCCCTGAAGCAATCGAGGGGGGTGTTGGTCGAGATCTTAGCGCCTTGGTATGACTTCTAGGGGAGCATCAGTTCTTTGTTTTTTATTTTCAGGGAGCGTTGGGCACAAACATTGATTTTTGTTTTAGTTATTCGGTTGTGGGAAAGCAATTTCCTTTTGTGAAAACTTGGCTAATATGATTTTTTTATGAATTTGCAAGTTTGCATTAGCCAAGATGATTGAATGGAAGGAAATATAACATTAATTTGATGATATGGATTCTTTACAAGACCCTCAAGCGAGGGAATCTCTATGAAACTACGATTTGTTAAAATACTTCAAGCTACAAAACATGAGAAAATAAGTCCTTTTGCTCGAGTATCTAATTGGATTATGGTACACCGATGAGAAAGAGTTTCAGATGGGATCTCATATCCTTGATATCTACATTGAAGACATGTATTTCTTGATGGGGCTCTCAAATAGGGGAGAACTCATCATTTTTTCAGGACATCTGTCTACTCCACTACCCAGAGATGCATGTGTTGCCTAGTATTGTGTGTCAAGATCAAGCTTAGTAGGAGGAAGAATCGTCATCAAAGATGTGATGGGACTACCTCTTCAATCCATTCCCTTTTATATCATTAAACTAGTGGGAAGCACTAGTGCCCATCTTGCTTCCAAATCCAAGATATTGTATGCTCTTTAGTGCTTAGAGCTCAGGATCTTTGACTGGTGTGCATGGTTCTTGAGAAATGTCAAAGAGAAAATATCTAAGTGTAGAATGAGAAGACATTATAAATTTGGATATGGATCTTTCTTCGTTTCATTCTTTTTAGAGATAGTCCCACATATGCAGCCATAGGTTGCATTGATAGCATGCCCTACATCCAAGCCCCGGGTGGAGAGGTGGAAGAGACTCTCACCTTAGTTGGGGAATGAGCCCTCATCCTTTCATTTTACCACTGACTTCTTTGCATGGTGGATAACGAAGCTCATGGTGATAGAGGATTTCCCCTATACCATAGTTGACTTTAGGGGTAGTTCAGATTTAGTTCTCCCTGAAGAAACACAATGGGACATGTTAGTTAAAATATGAAAGAACATGACCTTGCAACAATGGTTTTTTTTTTATATGTATATATGTATTTGTTTTGGTACAATGAGGGATCTAAATCATTTGTTTTCATCATGTAGACAGAGGTATGTCACATTCGGTGAGGATGTCATCATTAGGACATCATGGTGATGTTCAGGCAGTAGTAGGAGGACTCTGTGAGGTGGAAAGGAACCTCCATGGATTGACCATGGGTGTTCCCTCCATGAGGATGCGGTATGTACATTTTCACTTCCAGAGGCATACAATCGGGGTGTCGAAAGGCCTCAGTCATCTGCTGCGACGAGTGGTCAGATAAGTTGTGTGATACACTAAGCACAATGTAGTGTAGGTAGATGAGTAGAGTCTCATGACATAGTAGTCTTTTATGATGATGTCATGGGACTAATGTCCCACATTTGTTTCCTTCTATGTACTTTATGGATGATGTATTTTGACACATTTTTTCTACTTTATACACACACACACACAGATATATATATGATTTTTTCCATGGCTACTTATGTTTTTTAAATGATGTGATGTTTTTATTTACATGATTTATGTTCTGAATTATTATCTATATGTGATGTACCAATCCAACATATACTTTTCTAACGAGTTCATAATCGTATTAATTTCTCTCGATATATGTCTATATTCTAAAAATTCAAAAGATATTTCGAGACGATGAACCCTTAGATGGAGACATAGCAAAACTGGATTACGAACAGTGCATTCATGGTTAAGTTGATGGACCACGAGTTGAGAATCAAGGTTGATAATCAATTGAGATATATCTAAAGAAGAAGTTTCGGTTAAAAGTCCAATTATGGCATGATATTCTGTAACGTTATTGGTTGCAAATCCGAGGTAAATTCCTCTTGAACTCACTAACTCGCGAGAGTGGTAGATGACCCAATAGGCAAAAGTTATTTTCTGATTATGTCGACTAGTGCCATCCACAAATCCAAATAGATAGGAAAGGATGATGACATATGCACATTCAAGAAAAAATCAAAGTATAAGCAGCGTTTTAAAGAATGGATAAAAACTCACACACGCAAAATCAAAGACACACCAAACCAAAAATATATAGTACAATAATGTACAAATCACATGAACGATATATCTATGAATAGTACTTCTTGAGGTAAATCCCATTTCGGGGCTCACTGATATTAATCCACTAACTCATAGGCACCTCTCTATATCACATTCGTCACGATGTATGGCCCATGCCACATAAGTTCTAACTTACTTGCACCAAGTTTTTCATGATCTTAGTCATAGACTAGTACCAGATCTCCTTCTATGAAAGCGCAAGGTTGAACAGACTTATCGTATTGAGTCTTGATTTGTTTTTTATATGTCTCATTAATGAGAGCAGCATCACGACGAGTTTCATCCAACTTCGTTAGATATTAAAATTGTTCTTCTTCGGAAGAAGTATGGGGTAATATTTCTACGGTGAGTTTAAAGGATAGAATCTAGAATTCAATCAGAAACACTACTTCCAACCCATAAACCAACTAGAAGAGTGTAAATCCAGTGGCAATTTTAACTTAAGTCCAATAATCCTAGAGTACAAAGAAGAGATACAAATTCCAAGAGGTTTTGTTCACCCTCACCATGCATTGAAGCATGGTCTTCAGGACTTTGTTGATGGCTTCAACTTTTCCATTGGCCTGAGGATAGTAAGGGGATGAATTTTCATGACGAAAACCCAACTTTGTGCACAATTCACCCATCATCTAGTTTTGAAAATGGGATCCATGATCAGTTACAATATCTTGTGGGACTCTGAAGTGAGCAATGATGTGATTTAACATGAAGAGTGTGGAAGTTCGACCATCGTTAAGAAATGTAGGCATAGCCTCAACCCATTTGGTGAAATAATAAACTACGACGTAAATATAACCATGCCCCCTCGACTGAGGTAGGCTTACATTGCATGAAATCAATACCCCATTTTTCAAAGGGGTCGATGGCGACAATTGGATGGAGTGTAGCTGGGTGAGTACGTTCTTTCTTATGAAATATCTAACAAGGTGGGAAATTTTTAATGGCCTCAATGTAGTCTTTGAATATGGAAGGCCAAAAATAATCGGCACATAGTATTTTTTGGGTTGTAGCCATCCCGGAAAGATGACTGCCATAAGATCCAAGGTAACAGTCATTTAAAACTTGCTCAACCTCTTCATGGGTTAGGAAAATTTGTAAAATAGTATCTATGTCATGGCAATTCAAAGTGTCATCAACGATAAGGTAGTGGTTTGAATGGTGTCTAATGTGACATCGTTCATCGTGTTAAATGCCTGGCTAGAAGAGTTGGGTCTGGAGATAGAGAAGAATGTCTCCATACCACATATCAGATGTACTAATGAGGAAAAATGACTCATCGAGAAGGTAATCACTAGGCTCAGTATTCTTCAATATGGGGAAGATCACAAATTAATTATGCAAAAATCAATGATTTCTTAGCTTTGGATTTGGAAAACTCAAGATCGCATTCTTGGAGAATAATGATCCATTTGGAATATTTTCCCACAAGTAATTGACGAGTAAACATGTAGTACATGGATTTCAAGTCATCAATGACCATGGTAGTGAGAAGAAAAATATAGTGGCAAAACCTTTGGACAACAATAATTGTTTCCAAAGACAAAATTTCAACATGTGAATAATGGATTTCAGGACCTGAAAGGCTCTTACTTAAATAGTAGATCACATGTTCGGTGTATTCCTCATCCTCTTGTACTAACACCATGGAAATAGTGGAAGCAGAGGCAGCGAAATAAAGTATGTAATCTCTCGCATAATTGGGGGGATGTAACAATGGTGTATTCATTAAATCATGCTTGAGATCGTCAAATGAGCATTAAGCAGTTGCATCCCAGATAAAAGGGGAATCCTTCTGCAGTAATATCATGAATCTTTTAGTGATTTCAGCATAATTTCATATAAAACAGCGGAGAAAGTTTGCCTTCACTTGCAAACTTTACAGTTGGGTAAGATTGTTGGGAGGAGGTAAAGAGAGAATAGATTTGAATTTTAAAGGATCCACCCTAATCCCATCTTTGGACACTAGGAAGCCAAGTCTCCCTGATTCAAAAACAAAAATTCATTTATGGTATTAAAATGTATGTTGTAATACTTACATCTAAGAAATATTTCTCTTAGATGACCAATATGATCATGTCAACGAGTCGAGTGAGTTGGAAAGTCATCGAGATAGGGTTCAACAATATGTTTGATGTCATGGAAAGCATACGACATAGCCCACTGAAACATGGCTCTAGCATTTTTAAGGACACAAGGTAATTTTCGATAGCATATGAAGGTTGTTTTTTGTTGATCAGTAGGTAAAATATCAATCCAGTTATAGCCAGAAAATCCATCCATAACAGAGAAAATGATGCTTCTGGTGCAATTATCAATAATTTGGTTTAAAAAAGGCGTAAGTTAATTGTCCTTTCAAACAAGACTTATTTAGATCCATATAGTCTACACAAACACAAATTGTCCCTTGTTTCTTGGTGACCAGAATGATGTTGGAAACCCATTCAGTTAGAGGTACGGGATAAATAAAACCTCATTTCAATAAGTTTTCTACTTATTCCTTTATTGTTGCAGTTTCCTTTGGATGAACCGGGTGAAGTTTTTGTCTTACATGTTTAACTCTAGGATAAGTTTTTATTTTATGCACAACAATCGAAGGATACATCCCTAGAATTTCTTCATATCTCTAGGAAAAGATTTCATAGAATTATTTAAAAAATGTGATGTAAGTTTCAATCTCTTCAGTTGAACAATTCACACCTAGTTGTATGTTTTCCATAATACCTTATTTTGTGGATATGTCAACACTGATTGTTTGAGATATGTTTCCCAAATTTCCCTCATAGATTGTATCATGAATGAGTATCGGAGATTGGGGAGTGTCGACGATATCGATGGGAAATATAGATGAAATATATTTCTTAATCTCACCCAAACTTGGAAGAAAGGATGAACGATGGTGGTTTCCATCCCATGGTGCCTCCTCGATATTAATCATCTCCATAATGGATTCATTGGATGGAAAAATCTGTAGGATGTGATCGAAAGTGGAGGATAGGGAATCTAACCAATATTGTACTGAATAGGAATTAGACGCCAACAAATGTTGGTCATCAAGTGAAGGAGAGGCATATTGAATGGTGTCATACTCATATTCTACAGGACTAAGTGTCATAGTGTCACTTAGTGAATCGAATTATAAGGGACTAGATATGATCCATGGATCAGATGATTCAAGGGACTGATGTACCATAGTCAAAATCATATTAATCATTGTGATATGTTTCATAGTTGGAGGAAGAGATGTGGGGAAATTTCCCATGAGCGAAGAATATTTTAGTATACCTACCCCTATGATTTCATAAGTAATCTTTGAATCCTCCAAAAATGAAATATAGTTGGTTGTTTGAGTGTGAGCTTAGCTTCACGGGTGTAGTAATCTAACTGATCGATGGTCACTATTTTTCCTTGATGAGGAAATTGGACACATTGAAAAACTGATGAAGCGAAAACAGTCATAGCCTAAAACCAACTTCTTCCTAGAAATAAGTTATAATTGATAGGAGCATCGACTACTTCTACATCGACATAAACTATTTTTCCCCCCAATTCAACGGCTAAGAATTGTAACAATCCATGAGGTCAAAAACCTCTTACATCAAATGCTTTTAATATGGTGGGAGACTGATTAAGACCATGTGATTTAAATCCTTTCCAATAGGCTAAGGACATGATACATGTTGATTCTCTCTCATCCAATATCATGCAATGAATATGTTGATTATGGACAATGACATCAATTTGGAACACAAGCTGGTGAGAGAGTCGTGACTTAAAATTATTCAAATTAAATGTGATATTATTTGATGACTCAAGATCTATAGCTTCTATGGCTACCAAGAGAGTTCTATGTTGGCTAGGGAAATGTTATAGAACTTTGAGAGCCGACATGGCACAAGGTGCCTTGGCTAAATCTTCAACAATGTTGTATTTTTGGGCAACACGAGAGTTAGGATTAAAGGTTGAATTTCATATAGTTCTCTTGGGTGGACGTAAGATAGAGTAAAAATTCAGTTTCTCAATATGGAGAGGTCCAAACTAAGGGTTAAATAAAGTGGAAGGTGGATCTGTCATAGTTCCATTAGTCAGGATTTCCTTACTGGGTTTACCTGGTGATGTGTCATAAGTTGTAGTTTGAGTCATCAAATCTACACCATTAAACATATAAATGTGTGCACTCGATGAATCATCCTCATTAGGAATATGACCTAGTTTTCTTTCTTGTGGAGGTGCGGGATTTTGTGCAACCAATGACTATTATTGTGGAAAAGGATGCGTCAAAACAAAGAGTTGAGAATTTCCCCTAAATAATTTAGTTACTTATTCCTAGTGGGGACAGTCTCATGTGTAATGATCTTCAACACATATGAGACATGCAAATGTTGGTTTGTGTTGTGGTTTCTTTTTAGTAGTAGGTGGTTGTTCTTGTGTTTTGTATTTTCAATTTGATTATTATTTTTCTTGGGTTTATTATTATTTTTATTTCTCCCCCCTGATTATGGTGGTGAAGCAGATTGAACTGCATTCACTTTAGATACTTTAGTAGGGATGGAATTTGATGAGAGTGGATTCTACATTATAGTCAAGGAATTTATTAAATGATTGGTTTTTTCAGTCGATTGTGAGATAGACTGGGTTTTGACAGAACCAATAACGCCATCTGAATGAGCGGTGGAGGATCGGTTGATGTGTGGGGAGTGTTTGTGATAAATTCATACAAAGTACCAGATTGGGAATAAACCAAATCCAAATAATGGGCACGAGTGATGGCTTCATCTTCTATGACTACACCACCCATTTCTACATCACGAGCAATAGGAGGTAATAGAGATTTGGTGAACCATTCAACGAACAACTAGTCGAGAATGGTTTCTTTGATCAACCGTCGTCGTCGTCTCCATTCATGAAAATGATCAGAAATATGTACGAATTTAGTACAATGAAGGGAGGTTAAGAGTTCCATGTCAATTTCATATCTAATGGGAAATTTGAAATGGGTGAGGAAATCCATGGAAAGTAAATTGAAATCTTGAAAAGTTCCAAGTTGTAACTCAATGTACCATTTGGTTGCTAAACCTGTAAGAGTACGCTGGAAAATACGTAAACGAATAGAGTCATCCATCATTGATTTTGATGAACACCACATATGAAATGTCAAGACGTGGTTATTAGGGTCTTCTCCAGGTTTTCCATCAAGTTTTGGAATATCATAACGTAATTTGGTTGGAATGACTGGCCAAAAAAGGGAGTGTAATATGGGATCATTTGTTAATATCGACAGATCTTGTATATCTAAAGTGGCTAAGAAAGGTAATTGTAGATTAGCTTGAGGATGATACTGGTGCAACATAGGAACACCAGTAGGACCATAAATTGGTTGTGGTGGATAGTTATATCCAGAAGGTCCTCCCATATGTTGTTGTTGTGGATTTTGACCAACAAAGGTGGGATTCATTTGTTGAGGAATTTGCATAAAAAGGAAAAGGAAAACCCATTTGTCTCTGGGGGGGATAGCCAGTGTAGCCCAGGGGAGGATAGCCAACTTGAACTTGATGTGGGTAACTAGGTTTCCCCTGAGGAGGGTACTCAGGTTGATTTTGACGAGGGTAACTGATTTGACCCTTCAGAGGAAAAGATGATTGGCTTTGAGGACCCCAAGTGGGATTTAGGACACCTGGGAAGGGTTGTCCAAAATATATTCTAGAAGGATTGGGATTTAGCGATCCTCCCTGCAGGTTGGGATTTGAATATTTTCCCTCATATAGTTGATTAAAAGGTCCTCCTTGGGGTGGTCCCCAGGACTGTCGTGAGTTTCCGTCAAAATAAGTTTGAAATTGTCCCCCTGCCATAGGTTAGGTAACAACTAGGATTTTTTTAATGAATGGGGATTTCCCCCTAGTTAGGATTTGTCCACCGAAAGAGGGTTGTCTCCTAGTCTGGATTTTTCCACTAACGAAGGATTTCCACCTAGTAGGGACGTATCCTGTAGTCGACTTTTGTTGTATGACATGGTTTTGCATTCTTTGATGTGAAGGTTGTTCGAAAACACAAGTATTCCAACAGAGGATGAACACCTTCAGTAACCACTCACATAACCAGATCAAAGATAAAAACACCGATGTTTTCACATGGTAAAACCCCTACAGGGAAACATCCACGGCCCCAGCCAACGTGGCCACTTGGAGCAGTTTATTAATGCAAAGAAAAAGATTACAGAGAGATTTTACAAGAGAGTTTCTCACAATCGATCATCGACAAATGACTATCCATGCTCTTTAAATAGAGATCATGGACCAATTAGGTGTTAAGACATGGATCAATGGCCATTAAGATCAAGGAGAGTATGAACTGTCAGATCACTCTATGTTGGGAACATATCGTGACCATCAGATTTCCTAACTACAAATGCATACTAATGCATACTAAATAAACACACTATAAAACACACTTTTACCTAACGACACAATAGACCAAGTAGATCTTACTAACTCCTAAGTGTCTAAATATCATAACATCCCCCCTTAAGAACAACTTGGGATATGATTGAATGATTTATAATAGTGACACAATAGGAGAAGGAAGGAGGCATTAGAGCCTATCCCCCCTTAATGACAATTTCCTGAACTCCTAACATAGATCGAAGTTTGGAAAACTTCACTTCTGTAAGAGACTTTGTGAAAATGTCTGCAACTTGATCTTTTGTAGGGAAAAAGAGCACTTCAATAACTTGATCATGAATGAGTTTTTTGATGAAGTGAATGTGTATCTCGATGCGTTTTCTACACTGATGTTGAACTGGGTCTTTGGCGAGCTTGATGGCACTTTGATTGTCACACCAAAGGCTGGTCAGATGTTGGTGATGGAATCCAAACTCTGAAAGGATCTGTCAAAGACACAAGGCTTCCTGACTTGAATTTACCATTGCTCGGTACTCTTCTTCTGCTGAAGAAAGTGAAATAGCTTGTTGTTTCTTACAGTCCCAAGTGACAGGTCCTTAACCAAGGTTGAAAACATAACCTGCAGTAGACTTCCGATCATCAGGGTCGCCGACCCAATCTGAATCAATGAAACCAACCAATAAAGGAGTCCCCCCTAAACTGTAATGTATCCCGAACTAAACTATACCACGAACATAGCGAAGTATACTTTTAGTTGCTTTCCAATGGCTTTCTTGGGGTGTTTGCATATATCGGGAAACAAGACCAACATCAAAGGAAATATTAGGACGGGTATGAGTCAAGTATAAGAGGCTACCAACTAATTGACGGTACAGAGTGGCATCAACTTCAAGAGAAGTACAGGTGGAAAAAATCTTGACTCCAGACTGGAAGGGAGAAGGGGTTTTTTTACAATCATCCATGTGAAAGTGACGAAGAAGGTCACAAGCATACTTAGACTGGGAAAGAAAAATTCCTTCATTGGTTTGCAAAACTTGGAGGCCAAGGAAATAGTGCAAAAATCCTAAGTTTGTCATTTCAAATTTATTCTTAAGGTTGGTTTTCACATGGTTTAAAAGTTTTGAGTCACTACCAGTAAGGATAAGGTCATCAACATACAGGAAAAGGATTATGAGATGGCTTCCTACTTTCTTGGTATAGACATTAGGATCAGAATGACATCTAGAGAATCCAGTGGCAATAAGAAAGCTATCCATTTTGGCATACCAAGCTCGGGGAGATTGCTTGAGACCATAAAGAGATTTCTTGAGGCAAAAATCAAGGCTAGAGTCATTCTGGACATAGCCAGGAGTTTGTTCCATGTATATTTCTTCTTTCAAATCTTTGTGCAAGAAGGTGGATTTAACATCCATCTGATGGACCTCCAATTTATGTGAGGCAGCAAGGGCAAGAACAAGGTGGATGGAATTCATTTTTTCTACAGGGGCAAAGGTTTCATTATAGTCAATTCCTTCAACTTGGGAAAATCCTTTGGAAACTAATTGAACCTTGTGTCTTTCAACACTTCCATCTGATGCATACTTAGTTATGTAGACCCATTTGCATATAACAAGTTTTCTTCCTTTTGGAATAGGTACAAGATCCCAAGTATCATTTGCCATTAAAGAATGATACTCTTCATTCATTGTTGTATCCCAATCTGTATGACCTGAAGATTCTGCAAATGTATCTAGATAATGAGTTTCTGAAACTTGAGCCAAAAGAGAAGAGGCTTGCTGGAACTGTGAATGCGTCTGACGCTGATCTGAAGGATCACCTACAAGATCACCAGCTGCTTCTCCTATTGAACGGACCCATCTAGGAAGCGGTGGAGATGGTGTTGGCTCAGGTTCAAAGGACTCATCTGGAGGAGGGTGAGCAGGCAGAGGTGGATTTTCATCCTCACTGTCATCATCTGAAGAAGAAACCAGATCATAAGAAGGCACAAATGTCGAAAATGGCTTGTAGGCCGAAGAAGGAACAATCCCTTAATTAGGCTTGCAGGCCAAGAGATTTTCATCAAATTTAACATCTCTTCTAATAATAATTTCATTACAATGTGATTGAAGAAGTTTGTAACCTTTGGAATCTTCAGAATAACCAACAAATATACACTTCTCACTTTTAGGTTGCAATGCTTTCCATTTCTCATCAGGAATGTGAGCCCATGATATACTGCCAAATACATGGAAGTGAGTTACATCTGGTTTAATTTTAGTCCAAGCTTCTTCCAGTGTTATATTTTTAAGAGCCTTTGTGGGAGTGCGATTTACTATGTAATTTTTACAGTTGATGGCTTCTGCCCAATACTTTAGACTTAATCCCTTATATTAAATCATACAGTTAGCCATTTATTTTAATGTGCAGTTCTTTCTCTCAGCAACATCATTTTGTTGTGGTGTATATGGAACAGTGTGTTTCATTTGGATTCCCTGTGTAGTGCAGTAGCTTGTAAAATTATTGTTCACATATTCACCTCCATTATCTATTCTTAACCTTTGAATTTGATGTCCAGATTTATTTTCTACAAGGGCCTTGTAGGCCAAAAACTTGTCAAAAGCTTCACTCTTGAGTTTTAAGAAGTAAACCCAAGTACGTCTAGAAAAGTCATCAATGAAAGTTAATAAATACTTGCACCCAGAAAAAGAAGGAGAACAAAGTGGACCACACAAATCACTGTGAATAAGCTACAAAGGACTCAAGGCATGCCAAGAGGCACATTTGTCAAAATTGTCCCGATGATGTTTGTCGAGAACACAACTGACACAAACACCATCTCTACATGAAACAAGAGGAAGACCAGTCATCATCTGTTGATTACATAGTTGTTGCAATGAGCGATAGTTTAGATGACCAAACCACTCATGCCAAAGTTTGATCAAGTCATCGCTATGAGCAACAAAAACTGATGAAAAAGATGAAGACCCAAAGTTGTCAAACTTGTACAACCTGGTAATATCATCAGCAATTCCAGTTGCAAGAACATGCTTAGGATCTTTTAGATCCTTGATTACAACTTGGTGAGGTGAAAACTCGACGGTTTTACCTTCACCTGAATGAGTGATTTGATATACTGATAGAAGGTTACAAGAAAGACTTAGAACACATAATACATCATTGAAATGACCATTATCTACTTGAACTGTTCCAGATCCTACAACACGAAGAGATCTATCATCACCAACAAATACTTTCTTGGTGTTACATTCATTTAGAGAAGAAAATATGGCTTTATCCTTAGCCATATGATAAGATTCTCCTGAATCAATAAGCCACTCATCAGAAGAAGAAGTAGTAGCAAAATTTGAATTGAAGGAGAAACCAGAAGTAGAAAGTGCATGTCCGTGAGAAGAAGAAGTAGAATCAATACTGATGTTGTGCTTCTTCATTGCTGCTTCTAAATATGCCATGTTCTTGAAACATTTGGACTCATCATGACCATCTTTATCACAAAAGTTGCAATGTCTGTTAGTATTCTTACTTTTATATTTTGCTCCTTTGTCACCAGTAGGATCTGAAGTTGTCTGAGCAGGTTTGGGACCCTTATGTTGTTTTTTGTTGTAGCGAGGATGTTGCTTCTTGGGATACTTGGGTTTATCTTTCTGTTGGGAAACTAAGGCTTTGTTGGCGAGACCTGCAGTGTTGATCACTCCAAATTGTACAAGATTATCTTCCTCTCAAATCAAAGAAGCACAAAAGGACTCAAGACTGGGTTTTTCATAAGCTTCTTCCCATAGATCCTCTCTCATGGCATAAAAGGTAGATACAAACACAGAATATGCACTACCTAGCTTAGAAAGAATAAGATAAATGCAACGCTCTTCCTCCATCTTTATCTTACATTCTTCACATAAAATTCTGAGTGTTTTAAACCTAGATAGATAGTCTCCAAGGCAAGAAAAGTCATTTGGACTCAAGGTCAATATTTTATTTTCTAACTATTGTGCTCGAATAATACCAAAAACAGATTCAATCATGTCCCAAGCTTCTTTGGGGTCATCAATATCTTGAAGGTGGTACATTAAATCAGGAGAGATGGAAATTTAGATTAGTCCACGTGTTAATATTATGGTAGCTGTGGGAGGTATTTACCTCCATGTGTGAACCTGACGAGAATAAAAGACTTTGGAAAGAAAGAGAAAACCCTAATGAGTTGGCTAATAACCCTAGAAGTCTTGTCGGCTCAAGAAGATAATTTATATTAGGTTATTATCCTCCAAGAGAAGAAGTCGACCAGAAATAATAATAATATATTGAACAGACACATATCCAAAAGGAGAAGTCAGCCCCAACAAATCTGGTAGAACCAGTATAAATACAGGGCGCCAGTTCTCATTTGACAGCATCTCAGAATTGTAATTCCTAGTTGGTGTGCACAGCAGTTCCCAGTTTTGTGCGCACATGTGGAGGAGGGTTGCAGGTGCAGCTGCAACAGCAGTTAGTTTTCAGTATTGGCTTGGACTGTCTCTTGGAAAGGGTTTGGACTATATGATCAACTATTCTTGGTGCGCTATCCTTGGAGGAAGATTCACTACATCTTGTTTGGATATCTAGCCTAGGGTTTGTTTCCAGAGTAATTCTCAGTCAAGGTTAAGGTGCTCGAAGGGTGGGTTTGACCTATGGTTGGGTGACGAGGGTATCGTCAATGGTAAAACGAGCACACCATATTCTATATTCTAACACCATGTGCTTCATCATTCCTACTATCCCACTTGGATTTCTTATCAGCATCAGTGGGTTCTTTTTCCTTTCCCAAGGTAATCTGGTACAAGCCTTTACTTCTTAATAAATCTTCCATATGCGATTTCGATTGGAAGTAATTGTTGTTGGTAAGAAAGACAGTACTTGTAGAAGACATATTAAATATGCAGATAATATGAATTTAAAAACTAAAACTGATGATCTAGATGGAAAGAGCTCAAAAATTTGTGCGGTTTTAAAAAAAACGGCACTGAAAACAAACTTATGATGTTAGAGTTATGACCTTTTTAAAAAAGGCACAATCGGTAACCAAATGACCACGTGATTGTGTAAGTTGCTTTATGAAGTGACCCACTTTTATAAAGAGAAGTGGGGATCACTTTTACAATGAAGTTACTTTATAACAGAAAAGTTGCATGAAAAATAAATAACTCTAAAATAAAATACTAAAGCTACTTATAGTGATTCAATTTTATACTTGAAGTGAAATACACTTTACAATTTTAGCATGAACTTTTTCAAAAAAGGTAACAAAAGAGAGACTTGAACTCAAGACCTCTTACTTAATAAGGCAACTTTTAACCAAATGATCTAGAAAAACATATTGTAATGTTCAGAAGGAGGATTTTTGTTGTTGTTGTTGATGGCCTTGGAGAGCATGCTAAGAAAAAACTCTTTTCACACAAAAAAAATTCGCTTCTCGATGACAACAAGGGTTAGATCTCGGTTAGCTTACCCGGAAGATGCACCTTTTCCTATCTGTTTCTGATTTTCCGAGATCCCACAGGGCATGGAGCAAAGAGACTACATAGATCTAAAAGAGTAGCAACCCAGAAATAAATAAAACAAAACCGAAATAGAACCAAAATACTACTCTGCAAAAAAATTTAAAAATGTGTATTCAAACTTTATACCTCTGGATCTGACTGTAATGGTCGTATCTTGGGAAAACATAAACCTTTTCGAGTGAAACAAAAAGTGTTCCTAACTGAAGAGAGTGCTCCAGACATAATGGAAAAGTCCTCTCAGCCCAAAAATGTATGAAAATGACAGAAAGTGGAGATGAGGCAACTCGGCTTCACAATCTCAATCTTCAACAGGAGTGGGTCTTCAAATAGGCTTTGATACCATGTTCGACAACACAGGTATTCCAACAGAGGACGAACACCTTCAGTAACCACTCACATAACCAGATCAAATATCAACACACCGATGTTTTCACCTGGTAAAACCCCTACGGGGAAACATCCACGATCCCAACCAACGCGACCACTTGGAGCAGTTTATTAATGCAAATAAAAAGATTACAGAGAGATTTTACAAGAGAGTTTCTCACAATCAATCATCAGAAAATGACCCTCCATACTATTTAAATAGAGATCATGGACCAATCGGGTGTTAAGACACAGATCAATGGCCATTAAGATCGAGGAGAGTATGAACCGTCTGATCACTCTATGTCAGGAACATATAGTGACCATCGGATTTCCTAACTACAAATGCATACTAATGCATACTAAAGAAACACACTATAAAACACACTTTTACCTAACGACACAATAGACCAAGTAGATCTCACTAACTTCTAAGTGTCTAAATATCCTAACAAAGGTGTCCCAATGGGATTTTGCGGAGTGTATGAGGTTTTTTCTTGAAGAGGGATGGTAGGCGTAACCGTCATGGTACTTTAAAAATGAATAGGTAACACAAATCTTGTTTCACTCGTTATTTGTCCTAAAGTGGTAGAAGTATTGATTGTTTTTCCGAAAGGATGGTCAATGTATTGACTCAATGGTCTTGCATCTACACTGGTGGTGACATATGTATGTGGAGGGTTAAAGAGTTGTCGACTAAAATTAAATTTTTCATAAAGATCACGACCTGATGGAGTTCTCCATATAGGATGAACATGAGTTTATTGTGTATCTACCATTTTAGTAGAGTGGGCAGGAGTAGTAAATTCTTCATTTTGATTTGTTTGTTCTGCTTCCATGTCAAGTTGATCATATGGCCTTGACGGTAGCCTAGGATAGTCTTCAACGACGATGTTTCCTTAGGATTCTACTCAGAGAAGGAGTGGATCGTGAGGGTTTGTCAAAGCCAGGTTTGAAGGAAGGGTAGGACCTTCCTGAACTACTACTATAGCCCCCTTAGGAATTTCAATCAGAGGAGTAGCAGCACTCCCAGCGTCTGAATAGTTTTTAACCTCTTCACAGTAAGTGTCTTCAGGTGAGTTAGGAGGTATGGGTTCATATCCTTCTAGAGGAAACCCTTGCACCTTACGTGATCTATGAAGACCATTATCATCCATATTACCAATTTTAAGGAAAACTAGGGTGAACAAACAACATTCGCTAAAAAATATAGAAAACCAACAAGCAAACCAATAGCTTCTCTCAATGAATGCACTAGTTAGTGATGAAATCCAACATCGTGTGAACAAAGTGAGAAGAGGATAGGTTTTAGTGGTTGTATTAGTTACGTTGGTGGCCTACTTAATAGACTTACCCATTTTTGCAAGTTCCCTCATGGTTTTACCTTTGGGTTACCCTCCAAGGATCCCGAGTGAGTTTGACCAATGTTTGATCTAGGTACAACAAAGACTTCCCTTCACCATCACCTCGTGTAAGGACACTAAATATTATGGCCAATAAGTATATCAACTTGTAGTCAGTCTTTGGGAGGGTAGAGTCAATAGTCAGGTTTGAACATATGGGCAGGATATCAAGTTTGAAATTCTTCAATAGAGCATAGGACAAATGGATTGGTAAACTCCAGAGGACCCCGAATGGATTCATAATTCACGAAGCTCTAAGACCAAATGAAAACAGTTGATTCTCAATAAGAACCCCCAATATAAAAGTGTTCTTCTACGATTGATTAATATTCACAGGGATAATCTTCATTTCTCTCCCACACGCGACCTTGTTTTTAACCCCTATGTGAGAGGGGGATCCCAGTTGTGCTTAAACAAAGGTTAGATTTTCTCTCCCTATCACAAGATTTTGAGTTTGTCTTGAATTATTTGGAGAGTTATTCTCACAACCTATTCCAAAGCTTTATTCCTAGTCTATTTTTGGTTGTTGGCCCTGGACCAAGTTCGGTGGAAATGTTGGTCGTGCTTCACCATTTTTGGGACTTCGACAGGCTGGTCGAAGACGGAGCACCCAGGAAAAGTGGAGATCGTGGGATATCGCCCATTTTGTGAGATTTTGGGCTTTTAGATTTGATGTAACAGGTATGGGATGTAGTCCCATGGGTTTACCCATGCTTAGGCCCCTTTTTGTAATGTATAAATAAGTATCTAGGTGATGTAAGTGAAGGAGATAGTAGGTTACTAGTCATTGATCGGCTTAGTGCTTGGCTAGTTGTCTTTGTGCACGAATGAGTTAAGACTTGCAAAGCTAAGTGCAAGTGTTTTGTAACTTCTTTGTGTGTAGACGGTGTAAATCTTGGTGCCTTGATCTAATTCAAGGAAGGAGGATCTGGCGAGGTGCGCGCAGATATCCTGTCCTTTGCAGAGTTGGATCTGTGGATGGGTGCATGTAAGAAGATTGGAAGAATATAATAAAGAAGAAGAAGATTTGGTGGACGTAGCCCCACACTGGGGTGAACCACGTATATCATGTGTTATTGTGCTTTGTTCCATGTGTTCCTGATGGTTATGTTTATATTTTATTAGTGCAATGTTATGGATGTATGATAGGTAGATCCATTGATGCTTAGTGCTTGATATATGAATAAATGCTAGATCTGCTCTGATGCTATGTGATGAATTCTTAGATATGTTTAATATTGATTACTACTGTGTTGATCTATAATTAGGGTTAATCTGCGATGTGAATAGGAATCATAACTTAAGGCATACTATTGTCTAAGTGCTCTATTGAAGTATGTAATCACATATCTATGTCCCATCTAGGTTGTAGAAACTTTAGTCCTGCAACCCCCCTGCCTCTACCTCGGGTGAGACTTCATCTGCTTCGCAGGTGTTACCGAAAGGGCTAGTAGTTAGGGTTTTCTTGGTGCATTGTTGAAGCATTGAACCTTGGGTCTACCCCTGTGCCAGCAAATGGTTCAGTAGTCGGGACCTGCAACTGTGATTGCTAGGAATTGAAGAAAAGAGAAAGCTATGTGTGTAGATCGATTGTTGTAGTGCGCAGTATTCTACTTGACTTTTGAAGCTCTGTGCTAAGAGAAGGAAGCCCAATTTGAAGAAAGAGGTAATATCTTAAATATTTGTTCTCTGATAAAGGTAAGACAAGTGGAAATTTTTGAGTCGAAATCATGAATTTAGGTACGTTTGATAGATTTTGTCCTAGTCTGAAAACTAGGGCACAACCAGAAGAAAGAAGATTTGATCTGAATAAATTTGATAGAAATAGTGAAAGATATGTTATTCCTATGCATAGAAAGAATTTTTGGACTAACAAGTGGATGCAGGACCCTAGAAATATTTTTTGCAGATTGCAGGTCCATCACTGTGATCCTAGTGAGCAGTACAGGAAAAGTTGGGAATCATTTAAAAGAAAGAGAGGATTGACACTATGTTATAGCTGCAAAAGATCAAGACATCTTGCTAAGGAATTCCCTGGTGTAGGTCATATTTGTCTTTTTTGTAAAGTCATTGATCATGAGGTTTTGGATTGCCCTAGAATGATTTATAAAGTTGAAAAGATGAACCCGAGACAAGAAAAATATGAAGAAGGTCAAGAAACTAAGGATATGTTAAAGAACCAAAAAGAATCAAAGACTATGTTATTACAGCTGAAAGAAACATTGAATGATCACAGAGACATCTGTTTACTAGAGATCTTAATGAAACAAGGAGTGCATAGAAACAAGAATAGGAGACTTTGACATAGACTATGTTCTAGATGAGGAAACATGGGTGAATATCATGCCAGAAAGAACTTGGGAAATTTTGGGAAAGCCAACTATGATTCCTTCATTAGGAAGGATAGGATTGTTTAAAGGAAAGATGATAACACTATGTGGAAAACTTACTCATGTACCTATGATAGATCATGGGACATCGACCAAAGAAGAATTTGAATTCATTAAGTTTGTGGAGAATAGAACCTCGTTTGCAAATTTTTTAGGAAAGACTTGGATTGAGATAGATCAAATCCAGAGGAAGAAGCTACAGAACTGAAAAAACAAGAATTAAGGGACTTCATAGCTAGGAGAGTAGCCCGCTTAATAGAAAAACAAGAGGACAAGTTGAAGCAACTAAGGGCCAGAGACTTAGCTGTTGAAATTGCATGAACGCAGGAAGGCTTGAAAACCCTATCCATGCAAGAGAAAAGAGCACCTACCCCAGAAGTAGCAAGCGAAGAAGTATTACATTAGAACCCTTTGGAAGACCCTCAGTAGTGTGAAGTTTCTACACTAAGAGAAAATAAGAATGAGAATGGAAAAAGGAACCTAGAGACTCAAATCACATGAAGGAAGGAAAGAAAGCTCAATAAGAAGAAGGAAAAGTTAGAAAAACTACAAGAAGTTCCAGGGACGACTTCGCAAAAGGAAGGCTTGTAGAACCTGAACATCGTCGAAATCACAAAACAATGCAGAAAAGAACTTTGCCATGACGAACCTATATGATTGTTGGAGGCATCTCGGTCATTAGAATGATGCTCTCGAATGGTTAGAAACACAGTTATTTATAGAAAATATCGCCATTGGACAGTTGAGACCACACCATAACAGATGGATTGAGGTATTCCTTCCCGTTGGAGGAATCTGTTACGAAGATTATCTATTTGTTCCGTCGAATGCCGCATCGGGACCACTTTTGCAAACTGAGATATTTGAACCCACATAGAATTGATCACACACTGCACTATGTTGTCTAGACCTCGCCATTGACTTGACCACATTGAGTATCTATTCGCCTATCCAAGTTCTTTGACTATGAGTGTGCATATCAATGGACCTTAGTGCAGTCGAGAAGTATGTAGAAGAGATCTCGATTGACCTTATGGATGAGAAATTTATGTCTGTAGGAGTACATCCATCGTCAACGGGCGGATTTCACACATCCCCCTTGACTAGATGTCATTATGTGCCATATTGAACCGTGATAGGGAAGAGAAGCAAGCACCGTGATGATCTGGTAAACCCAAAGTAGATCATGTCATTCTTTCCCAACTACATCTCGCCTCTGGCTGGCGTAGTTATTTGTGATAGTGTCCCGCGTTATTTTGAGTACACACTCATCATTGTGTACCTCTCAAAGGGGATACACGCAGTAGGACCACAACTGAGATTGATCCCATCCCTCAAGATAAGTGATTTGAACCTAGGAGACAAGAATAATTATGTGATGCTTGCACCACATCACTACCTGACAAAGATGACTGGGAAGAAGCCCAATATAGTTCCCTGGCCGTGGATCAAGGAGATTGCAAGAACGACGACCTTGAATGTCATGACGATCCCCCACTTCGGCAGACATCAGGAGGTTAACGTGTGCGTTAAACTCCTCCTTTCATGCTACCATGGAGGGTATATTTGGTTGGATAGGCGCATCACTATGGATCCGACGTTGATCCACCTGATCATCGGATTAAGCATGCAAGGACCAGACCCTCAGAAATTCTACCCAAGGAAGACATCAGATCGCTCTTTGGTGCAATGCATAAAAGAGGCGTATGGCGATGTGGAGGAAGGGAAGTTAGGCTACAAGGTAGCCTCCATATAGGATGGTATAGTTCACCCAGATTGTCAGATGATAGCGGGAAAGCTCGTTAGAAAGAACCGCCCTACACAAGAAACAGGATTCGTAGTCGAATTTGCAGGGAAAAGAGTCGAAGGGATGTAGATGAACTGGGCAAGCTACCTCATCAATGAGTTGGAGAAGGATTGCCGCGAAGCACAGGAATAAGGCTATGAATTCCACTTCAAATAGTTATTCATTCTCATAGAATTGGTCTCTTGGGAGATGTCGGAGGGAGATACATTCCCTGAAGTCGAGCCATCAAAACCACTGGCTGCGAGGTTCACCACATTATGGTATACAAGCAACATGGATAAGTAATGGAAATCAAATGTAGTGTTCCACACTTATTACTTATAGCTCAAGCGTGCCATTGAATCATTCCCCCAAATGACCCCGAACACCTTGCATACCTACAGGCCACTAGAGAAGTTCCACGTAGACCGACACTTCCTTTACATCACTGTACAGAGGGATGAAAGTAAAGAGGAGTTGCAGTCCTATTAGAAATTGATTGATGAAGACATGGAGGAAATAACCAAGGAATTGCTAGTCGAATTCCTTGTACCAATCGAGAAGATAGATATTTCTGACCCCGATATCATCGGAAGCCCTTTAGTCACCCAAACCGAGTATGAAGGGCCAAGAAACACAAAGAGAAATAAAAAAAAGGAAAAAGTGAAGGACATAGACAGTGAGGAAAAGAACAACGCATCAAAGGAAACTGCACCTGAATCACCTGGAGGAGGAGAAGGCGACGAAGTAAACCACGAGGAGGAAGGAGAAAAAGACAAACAATATAAGGGGGAAGTAACACCACCAAAGTATCCCCTTAAAAAGTTCAATACTTCAAAGAAAAGGAATGGTTCTACGTAGAAACCCTCAGCATGAAAGAAGTCTCGAGCCAATAAGCCTCAGTCACAGAATGTGCTCACCACGAATGATGTTGATCTCATCATCGTAGCAGTAGAAGATGCTTCAGAGGAAATATTGAAGTGACATTAAGCCAAAAAAGAAACACTGTATGACAAGATTGAGAGAGAACTGAAAGACATCCATCAAGCTATTTGATTGATCCACACAGTGTCCACTGCGCCATCATCAACAGAGAATGTAGAATTGGGGGATGATCCCACCCAACTACACAGATTAGCAGATGCCACAAAGACTCGACTTCGTCGAGTCTAGAAGGAAAGA
This sequence comes from Picea engelmannii, assembly GCA_009831015.1. Lineage (NCBI taxonomy): Eukaryota > Viridiplantae > Streptophyta > Pinopsida > Pinales > Pinaceae > Picea > Picea engelmannii. The sequence continues at coordinate 230,624 of ML794517.1, forward strand.
AGCAAGACACAAAGGCCTTGAGGCAAGAAAAGGAGGAGGCCTTAGAGCAACTTTAGGTTGTGCAAAAAGACACAGATGAGATTTAGGAGAATTTCGAAGAAGACAAGAAGAAAATCCAAAAAGAGAATGACCAATTGCTTGTAGAGAAGACTGTGGTCAGAGAGGCCATAACTAGAGCACTTCGTTCTATGCCAGGATTGGCACAGATGGAAGAAGAGACAGTTGAGATCCAAGTGGGAAAGCTCATTAGGGCTATTCAGTCTCTCCAAGCAAGAGTAGCAGAGCTATAACTTCAAGCAATGTCGGTCACTCCGCAAGAAGTATGAGATCAAAGGGAAGAAATTTCCAAGAGAGAAGTAGAAAGAATCGGGATGTTGGCCTCAAAATGCAAGAAAATTAGTGATCGAAGTGCACAGACCTATGAGAGACTTGCAGAAGACCCGGAGATGAGGAGATTAGAGGCATAGATCTAGGAATCAAATCAGCAGGCGTCGATTGTGCAAGAACAACTGAAGTAGCTTATGGTCGTTGAGAAGATGAAAAGTTCATAGTTTAGCAGCAGGTCACTGCCATCCAGAGCAGAGTGATGGAGATGGCACAACAACTCCAGTCGGTGTAGGATGAAGATTGCACACTTTTTGAAGAGATCAAAGGACAAGGCTCACATCTAGAACATGTGGTCACAATAGTAGAACAATGCCTAGAAGGGCCTGTCACCAAGCAAGTACTTCAAGAGTTCATCGAGTAGGAGGCTCTGGCGAAGGAGCAAGTTGAAGCAGCTCGAGCTAAGCTCGAGGCCTTCGAAGCACTGTTGCCCATATCATAGTGACTCGGGACTATTCACAGGTGAGCGTTGGGGGCATGTTATCCCTTGATCAAGTTTGGTGGAAACGTTGGTTGTGCTTAACCATTTTTGGGACTTCGACAAGCTGGTTGAAGATGAAGCTCCCAGGCGAAGCGAAGATCGTGGGATCTTGCCCATTTTGTGGGATTTTTGGGCTTTTAGGGTTTATTTAATGGGTATGGGATGTCGGCCCATGGGTTTACCCATGCTTAGGCCCATTTTTGTAATGTATAAATAAGTAGCTAGGTGATGTAAGTGAAGGAGTTGGTAGGTTACTAGTCATTGATCGGCTTAGTGCTTGGCTAGTTGGCTTTGTTTACGAATGAGTTAAGACTTGTAGAGCTAAGTGCAAGTGTTTTGTAAGTGCTTTGTGCACAGACGGTGTAAGGCTTGGTGCCTTAATCTAATTCAGGGAAGCAGGATCTGGCGAGGTGCACGCAAATCTCCTATCCTTTGCGGAGCTGGGTCTGTGGCTGGGTGAATGTAAGACTATTAGAAGAAGCTAATAAATAAGAAGAAGAGTTGGTGAATGTATCCCCACACTAGGGTGAACCACTTATATCATGTGTTATTGTGCTTTGTACTATGTGTTCCTGATGGTTATGTTTATATTTTCTTAGTGCACTGTTCTAGATGTATGATATGTAGATCCATTGATGCTTAGAGCTTGATATATGAATAAATGCTAGATCTTCTCTGATGCTATGTGTTGAATGCTTAGATGTGTTTAATATTGATTACTACTGTGATGATCTATAATTAGGGTTAATCTACGATGTGAATAAGAATCATAACTTAAGGCATACTATTGGCTAAGTGATATGTTGAAGTATGTAATCACAGATCTATGTCCCAGCTAGGTTGTAGACACTTGAGTCCTGCAACCCCCCTTACCTCTACCTCGGGTGAGACTTCATATGCTTCAATGGTGTTGTCGAAAGGGATGGTAGTTAGGGTTTTCTTGGTGTGTTATTGAAGAGTTGCACCCTAGGTATGCCCCTATGCCAACAAGTCTACCCCTGTGCCAACATTGGTTTAAAGATCCAAAAATAAAAGGTTCTACTTCAATTTTAATTAGCGCTTATTTTGTGGTTGTTTGTTATGCAAGGGTGAATGATTGTGAAACTGATGATGTTTAAGACTTGACTCCACAAGAAGGTAAAAATAATAATATGCAAATTTTCTTTTCAATGAACTTCTAGTTATGGGAAGGAGAAGAGTTTCTTTTCTTTTCGTCACTAACAAACACTCAAAAGAAATGAAAAATTTTACGTTATTTTGTTCCCAAACAAGAATTCACATAGTTTCCAAATTATCACAAAGAAAAACTTTTCAATATCCAAAACCAATGCATATAAATACTTATTTGTTTGATTTTAGATGAAAACTATGATGTTCGTCTAATGCTTCGTTCTTTCACTAATAATGAAAAATTTCACTATGATGATAAAAAAGAGTATGAAGCAAAAGAGCATACAAACAAAGATACTTTCAACAAGAAACAAGAGACCAAAAGAAAAACAAAAGTCAAATTGTTCAATAAACTATTCAAAGACACTAAGAAATCAAAATTCATACTTTATAGTATTCAATAATTGAGTAAGAGATCAAAGAAAAATAAAACAATAGACTTGAGATCAATAATATTTCTTGTGAATCCTTCTAATCAATCAGATAATCGAGAAGAGTGGAAAAAGGGAAACCAAATATGAGAGAGAAAAGGTCGATTTTGAAAACAAGAAAGGGAACACAAACTCAATAAAGACTAAAAATCATGAAGAACAACAAGTTTATAATCAAACAGGGGCCAAGATTAGACAAAATAAGCTCTGAGTTAGAGAAGAATATCCAAAGACTAGATCCAACAAGCAAAAAACCTGAAATTTTCTTAGAAAGAGGAAATAAATTCTCTGGTAACCAAGACACCAGATCTCTACAATGCTCCCTAGAAGGCTCCCAGGGAGCGTTGATCAAGAAACAACCCTCTGGCTTGAATTACAACGGAGTGCTAGTTTTGAGGAAAGTTTGAGAAAAGCTCACAAATCTCAAGAACTTGGGAAATTTCAGTAGGAGGCTTTGTGAGACAACTAGCAAAGTCAAGGAAGATGAAAATTTTCGACCAAATCAACGATTAGGATCTAAGGATAGGAAAAAGTATTAGACAAATCAATGAAAGAACAACTGAAATTTCATTCCCTAGTGGAGTCACCAATTTTTTTTACGGAAATATTCCCCTGCGGACAGGTGAACTTTCCCTTAGATTACAGACCCCTCTACAACCAAGATAGAAAATTACATTTGGACACTACCATTCCTATAGATTCATTTTTTCCATCTAAAAAGAGAGGAGGGGACTACCTCATTTATGACATTTTTCCAAGCTACTCCAATCCGTGATCTCCAAACAGTACATGCAGCAACCTCTCTAGATGATGTTGCAGCAGCCTCTCCAAGTCCTCCTCATCCAACCCTTGCTCAAAATATCCGCAATCAAAATAACAATGATTGTGTTTATTTCTCCTCCTTTTCACCATGTAAATGCCTCCATTTATAGGCTTTGAGAGGCTCAACTACCTTGAATATATTTGGAATTAGTTAAGGATATGGATCCAATAGTTGTGATATCTTCCTTAGATGCGGCCCCAGAGTTAGATTCGAGCCAAAATAACCCAATCCATCCATAGTTGTCTTTAGAGGAAAGTGGGATTTCCTCCAACATTCCCTCAAACAAATCAATGCTCCCTTAAAGTGGACAATAGAGCATTGGAGTGCTCCCCCTGAGATGGAAAAGGATCACTAGTTCTCCCTATGTATGAGTAGGGGAGTGGTGATCTTCCAAAAGGTCACCAAGATGAGTAATTCCCTAGGTAAAGCTCTTGTTCTAATTATCAGATGATATGGCTTATTCTTATAACATGTTTTAGGGGTTGTAGCAAGTGTTTTTATGGTGTCGTTTGAGATGCGACACTTAGGAAAAATTAATGTGACACTTGCGACATCAAAAGTGCAATACTTGTGACACTTGCATAAATTAAAGTGTGACACTTTTGACACTATTGAAGTGAGGAATTTTGATGTGTAACACCATGTGGTGGAGTAGAGGATGTGGATGGGTCTGGTGATGATCTAGATGGAGTAGAATAATGAGGAAGATCCCTCAACCTCTCGATGAGTGTGAGCATCAATGACATCATGTCATGAGGCAGAGACTTCCATATCATAGAGAGATATAGTATCTATAATATGTCTCCAACTAGTGCGAGTACCACTCTATGACTAATCATGACACCACATAGGCAATCCACCACCTCTATCTAGACTCACTAATCTGAATTGTGTGGCATTCAGGTTCTATGTACTATAGTTTGGTCCTCTTCCTCCTCCATATCTTCATCCTATTGGGGAGGATCATCCCCAACATATGTGTCAATATACAAAACAATAGATAATAATAATAAGATAATAAAAAAAAATGTTATTATACATTACATGTGCATTAAATAAGACATAAAAATATGCAACTAGATTGATCAAAATATAATGATAATATTTCCTTTATGATCTAGTGGATTTCTTGTTGTAGATAAGATGTTTGGACATCCTCTCTAATCCATCCCCGTGTACAGGTATTGTACAATATCAAGACCAAATTGTCCTCTCTATCCAAAACATCACATATATCCCTACCTATTAGAGTACATGACAACTCCAACTAGCCCTTCTTGGGTAAAAATTGCCCCAACATGCACATACACACATCAAACATAAGCCTACCAAGAAAGTGAGGTACTCTTGGTCGAGTGGCATGGACCCTCTAAAAAAATAATGTAAATAAATCTAACGTGAATGGGAAGAATATCCTCCCATTTAAAACGATGTGACAGTGATCCAATGCAAAAACAAATTGTCTAAAAAATATGTGGCCACCTAATCAAGTGGGGTCTCTACACTAAACTATCTACATAATGCATCAAAGGGAAACTAATGTGCTACCTATCAGAGATAGAGTGTGACAATTCCAAGATAATAAAATAGAGGCCTACACCTAATATCCTCTCTATGAAATGAACTCATCCACATCTGACCACTAGGAACCTGGAATCTTGAAGGGGAAAGAATGTTCGTACTGGCATATCTCTACACATATGCCAACTATGTCTCTCTTGCAACACTAGGTGGTAAATCAAGGAATCAAGTCCAATCCTCCCCCCTCCTAGAGAACCCAGTGATGAAATAAACATCCTCCTCATTGGGATGATACCACATATTAGGATTGAACCTGAATGTGTGTTGATCATGATCCCAGATCAATTGTTGTAACAACGAAGAGTTCCCCCTAAGGGATGTACCCTCCTCATAAAAATTGAGGCCAACATCCATCAAAATGACATGTATTTTTTGTGAAATAGGGTGAATGAACAACTCCCTCTCCCTCTCTCTAGCCTCCCACTCACATACAAATGTGTACATTTTGACCTTCTACTTTTCCTCCTCCTCCTACTCCTCTCATCATCGTCGTCTTTTCATATGGTTTTGAGACAGATGTGAAGATATCCCTAGTGGAGGAGGTCACGGGTTTGAATCTCTTGTTCCCTCTTGGGGTTAGGCATCGTAATCAAGGCCTGCAGTTTACCCTGTTTACCATCCATGAAGTGGGGAAGTAATTGGGGTTTTTCCCGTGTTTTTTTTCATATATATATATATATATATATATATAAAACACACTTATATAAATAACTTGTATTTAACAAAAACTAAAATTATTTTTTGTTTGCAAGAAAATGTAGAAAAATAATTGGTGCGCCTAAAATAGTAATTGTGCACTACAAACGATGCTCTATATCAAACAAATAGCATTTCCAAGTGATGTTGTTACTGTCATGCACTGGTACACCATGTTTCTTGTAACATAGCCACATATTTTACTGATGTGTCACATAAGACACGTTGCGTTGTTAAATTGTGAAATATTTGGCCTGGTGTCATGCTCTTTATAACACCAGTGCATTTGTTGTACCTAAAGGCACTGCTAGGCTAAATTTTTTATTGAAATTTAAGTGGTGCAATGTGTTAATATGAACACACTAGTGTTACCGTGTCATTAGAGAACCAAAATTTTGTTCTCCAGTGCCTTGGGTTGTGTAGAGCACCAGTAACAGGGAATATAATGAGACACCCTGGCATGCCAAGTTGTTCAATATTTTTCCCTATGAAGTTATCTTAACAACACCAATGCATTTGGTTAACAAGGATGCACCGCTATGCTAAAATGTATGGTGTGCAAAATTGTTAGGAATGTGTTATATTGTTTGCATGACTAGTTGTAGTGTTTTCTATGTTGCGTCGAGCGCGCGGGGGGGATTGAGGGGGGCCTCTAGGCCCCCCTATGTGGGGTTCGAGGGTAGGGTATTGGATGCCGCTAGATCCTATATGTATATTGTATTGTAAAAAATGTATCACAATGAATGAATATAGAATATGTTGGTTTTCTCGATTTGGGTTTCCAAGGGAAAAATCTCTGTGTAATTAAAATATTGTACAAGGTTAAAATCTACATTTGGTATCAGAGCTTTGTTGGCTTCAAGGGGATGCCTTTGTGGTCAAGGGTTTGGCTCGGTACTATGATAAGCCTTGTTACAGTGGGATATATGTGGTATTGATTTTTTAGGTGAAACGAAATGGCAAGCAAATTGAAAATGAAGATCGAGACGTTTAATGGGAAAAGTTTAGAGTTGTGGAAGCTCAAGATGGAAGATATTTGGGTGGACAGAGATTAGTGGATCATGGTGGATCTAGGTGCTGTACCTATAGTAACTTTATCATATGACTAGAAAAGGTTGGATCGGAGGGCGAAGAGCACAATCCAACTATGTCTCTCAGATCCAATATTATTGAATGTATCAGAGGAAGCTACAACCAAGGATTTATGGGATAATTTGGGGAAGTTGTATCAGTCTAAGTACCTAGTAAATAAACTATTCCTGAGAAATAAGTTGTATAACCTGAGGACGAGATATGGATACTCGGTGCAGAGCATTTGAATTCCTTCAATATTTTGGTAAGAAAGTTAGTATATGTTGAGATTAAAATTTCAGATGAAGATAAGTGTATCAGTTTACTGTGTTCTTTACTAGACTCGTGGGATAGTCTAGTTGTGGCCATAGGTAGTAATAAAACTTCCCTGAAGTTGGATGAAGTGGTCTCATACTTGTTGTTAGAGGTGATGATATGGAAGAACATGGAAGGACAAAGCACATATGCATTATTTTCAAGAGGACGCTCCTAGGAAAGAAATAGATCTAAGACCTCAAGTGGGAGATCTAAGTCTAAGGGTATATATAAATCTCCCAGAAATTTTGTAAAGGTATGCTGCAGATGTGGAAAAGAAGGGAACTACAAGAAGCAGGGTAGATCCAAAGTTGAGAAAAAGAAGGGATCTGAAGAATCTTCTTCTATAGAAGAAAAGAGCTCCAAGGAAGAAGGAGGGGATGTGTATGTTTCCTTGGGAAACATGTCACATTTTTACCTCGTTTTTTGTGTCACCTCGATTTTTGTGTCCATTGTTGGGCGTTTTTTCGACACATAGTTTTTGTCGATGGTTTTCTATTTTCGGTTAAGAAAATAGGGTTGTTGACTAATCCAAGTCATTGGGTTAGAGTTTTGGGTGTCACTAGCTCCTATATGTATATTGTATTGTAAACAACGTATCACAATGAATGAACATATAATATGTTGGTTTTCCCAGTTTGGGTTTCCAGGGAAAAAATATCTGTGTAATTAAAATTTTGTACAATGTTAAAATCTACAAAAATTATCGGTGCTCTTTGTTAAATTGAAAGCACCAATGCGCCAATTCTACCAAAGCACTAAAAAGCTTTTTAGCAATGCAGTGTCTTTGATAATGCACCATATATGGTTCCTCAAAAAAGAAATACCGCTATGTTTATTTCTTAAAACATATCACAATATTTTTTCTTACAACACCGGTGCATATTGTTAGCACGTACGCACCGATGCATATTGTTAGCGCATACATATTGGTGCTTCTCATTTATTGTCTCAACACCACGTGTTTTAGCAGTGCATCCCGTAAGATGCACCATGCTAATAGATTGTGAAATATTCATCCTGGTGCATTCTCTTTACAATACTGATGCATTTGTTGGACCTATGGGTAGTGCTAGGTTAAATTGTTTTATTGCAACTTACATGGTGCGATGTGTTACTATGAATGCACCGGTGCTATTGTGTTATTGGAGCATAGGTATTTTTTTTAAAGTTTCAATGTGAATAATATAGCACTAGAAATGGGGTGTACGATGGATGTCGTGCTATGGCAAGTTGACCAATTTTTGTCACAATGTGGGTTTATTAACAACACTGATGCATTTGGTTAAAATGGTTGCAACACTACGTTAAATTTTATGAGTCATAAATATAGCGGTGAGATTAATTAAATGGAATGCACCGATGCTCCAATGTTCCAAGAGAACCAACATGTTTTTTATCATTTGTTATCCTTTATAACGCACCAGGTGTCAGGTGTCACAAATTACACATTGATTGAGGGGTGTCACAAAAGATGCAATGCTTTGGTTTTTTAAATTTATTGTGGTGCTCTTCCTTGAGTGACACCAGTGTGTATGTTTATATTAGATGCACCTGTGAAAGTGCCTACTGGAAATTTTTCATACGATGAACCGCTTCAGGGTGATCCGAAGCATTCAGGAACACTGCACAGAATTGAAAAAAAATTGAAAAATGGCCAAATTTCAATCTAAATTCAAATTTAGTCAAATGAAAATGAAAATAGGAAGGTAATAAACACTTTATCTAGCCTCTTATGTCCCAAGGAGGCATTTTTCCACCATTGAGAGAATGAAAATCCGTGGTAATTTCCAAAATTTGGAAATGTGTGGAATCTAGTAATGGAGCTTTGCAACTTGTTGTAAAGCACGAGAAATAGGGTGTCTTTAGAAGGAGAGTGAGCACTAGTGCTTTCTTGAGATTTTGGAAGGATGGGATAAAGTGTAACAATGAAAATTAGTTTGTTTATTTTTTTTATTTACCCTACCACGATGCACCTGACGATAATGATATGCATCGGGTCATAAGAATCAGTGGCATCAATGTGCTTTGATTGATGCTTGTTAATTTTTTTATAACTTATGACGGTTATTTTGAACATTTAAGCACTAGGGAGTTATTTTTTATGTGCAAACTGGTGCATATCTACCTTACATGTGCACTAGTAAAAAATCCTCCGCAAAAACCTTCAGATTCCCACCTTTACTAACAACCTCCGCTATAAACAAAGAAGGGATAAATTTTTCATGGAGGTTCCATAAAAACCTTCACTAGAAGGTGTTATCCTTATAGAGACAATATAAACTATTTCATCACACCTCTAGATATTCTAGAGACAATCAATCAACAATCGACAATCAACTAGGAGAGTCGACTAAGCAGTTGACTGGGTATTTGATTAGTCAAGCAGCTAGATCAACATAGTCAATTGGTGTAAAGAATAAGGTAGAATTTAAGGATTTTATTATGCACCCTCGCCAATATAAGTGAGCCTCATCCTCCTCACTTCAAGGGAGTTTATTACATATTGGTTCTATATAAGATTATCTTAGGAGTTTATCTATGCAATGAATGAATGAATGCATGATATTTTTTGTGTATGTAAGTGTTTTCATTTATTACACTTCTATGTATGTTGACTATGCTCACACGTGTGTAAGTGTTTTAATGGTGCCTTTAGACACCACCTCTTCTTGGAATACCTAGATCTTTGATCTACCTAATTCCCTAGTTATCCAACAAATCCTAGGGTTCAATATTTACATATGTATTCAAGACCATAATAAGATTTCCAACCACCAAGGATTCATATCTCGACATCATGTGAAAATTGAAATCCATGCCTAAATATTTGTAATATTTTACCTCTTCAAGGAGTTTATCACCATACAAAATTAGAAGATAAGTTACTTGTTTATATTTAGATATCATGATCTTGGTTTTATCAATATTATTGGTACGTTCAAAAATTTTGTAGAATAGTTGGAGGACCTTGAGTTTATTGTGAATATATTTAAGAGTTTTTCCAAGAAGAAAAATATCATCAACATATAAGAGGAGGAAAATTGGTGTAACCTTGTTACAACTAGTACACCCTTCCTTTTATGAACATTCTCAATTTTATTGATAAAATTTTTAGAAGGGTGGGAGAGAGGGCGTACCCTTTCTTAACATAAATATTACAAGTAATGTTAATTTACAATTCATTATTAAATTTCATCTTATAAATGACCTTTTTGTACAACCCAATTGTAACACTAGATAACTCAATAGGGATACCTATTTCCTTGAGTCTTTTTCGTAGGGTGACTTTCAGGACAAGCTCAAATGTTTTTCTAAAATCAACAAAACAACAAATGAGATTTTATTTCTTATCTCTATAATCCTTGGAAAATCTCCAAGGATGGAAAGGTAATCAATTGTATCATGTTGATTTCCCAAGCCATCTTTTCTTTTATCCCTTTTCTTATTGTCCTCAATACATTGACTAATTTTACTTTCAATATTCAAACCAAATAACTTTTCCAAAAGGGGACCGATCATGATAGAGGGATAATGGGATAGGTCCTATTGGTTTTTGTCTTTGAAATTAGGGACAATTAAAATTTGAATGTGTATTTTTGGGGATGTTGATCTAGATTATTTTGAGAATGACATGAAGGAAGAAATATAACCAAGATATAACAATGAAATACACAAAAATATAGAAGAGAACACAGAAATACATTGAAACCCAACTTCTATTACTGAATAAGATAGAAAAACATTGTAGAACACAAACTGGAAAATGGGGTATTTTATCTCTAAAAATAAAGAGATGTTAGCTACACTTCATTCACAAGAAGATTTACATTTCACTCCATTGCATGCTTAAAGGGCCTCCTTCACCTCAATTATATATGAGAGAGTGAGAGGAGAAAAATTTCCATGATGCATGTGGGATAAATTGGACTAAGTTTATAAAATGCCATAGGCATGTAAAACACTAGGACTTCCCGAAAGTCACCCATCTCAATACTAATCTATCCTGAGCGCACTTAACTGCGAAGTTCTAATGGGATCCAGTGCATTAACATTATGCTATAGGCATGTACATAAGACCACTAGGAAATGATTAAATGATGTTTGCAATTAACAAATGAAGATGACATTACATTCCATTCCCCATAAAAAGGGTGAATATCATGGTTTATCAAAACCACAGGCTCAAAATGGTGATTCAATGAAAAAGGTGGATGGCCACTGATATCCATCTGGATTATTCCTCCCCCCTTATGAAGAAATTGTCTCCATTGCGTCAAGTTCCCTTGGGATATGGGGAGACTTTTGCTAAATCTAAATCTTGTTGTGTTGCTTGCCTTGCTGAAAAAGTTGTCCTGCTTAGCTTATTGAAGGATGTCATGAACCTGTTGTTGGAGGAGTTGGATCCGTTCAACCAATCTAGCTACATGATCGACCTGAGTGTGGGAGGACTTTGTCAATGAAGATGCAACATGAAGAGTATGAAGGGTTTTGTTATAAAATTTCTTGATTGGGAAGCATGGAGGGACCCCTATAGGTGCAACAAGAACATCTTGGTACTCATCTACAATATTATCGATCTGCTTCTACTAGATAGAAAGGTCTTTGGCTGAAGCTACAGTGGTTGTAGTGTCCTTCTATTCACCTTCTGATCATATTGTGAAGAGGCTAAACATTGCAGTATGAGAGATTACTTTGTTGCATTTTTTTTTGGTGGGACAATAGTTGGAGCTACCTTCGGTATTCGGTTTATCTGACGCCCCAGAGTAACAATGATGCTATGGGGTCGAGACTCATAAACAACATGACGCATCCACATATATGGCTGGCCTAATAGAACATCACAGACTTCCAGTGGGAAAACATCACACAATATCTCATCCTTGAAGGGATTGATGCCATAGGACAGGTGACACGGTTGGTTGACATGGAGATCTTGACCTTGGAAAATCCACCTAATGTTGTATGGTTGCGGGTGTGGTGTTGTTGGCAAATCCAACTACTTGACAACCTCTGTTGAGACGATGTTATTTTGGCTTCCGCTATCAACAATAAAATGCAGTGGGGTCCCCTTCACCCACATCTGTGAATGGAATATTCGCTCCCCCTCCTCAACATCCTCTTCTGGTTGGATTGTTGCAGCTACGACAGTAGCAGTGGATTCTGCATCAATGATATGTCTCCTTTTATTATTTTCTGAATCATGATACAAGTCGGGGTTCGACTCTTTGTCTTTAAGCTCAGCCACCAATGACTGTATTGAGCGACATTCATCAGTGTTGTGCCAAGGGTTGTTGTGGAACTCACACCACTTTTCGGTGTCTTTCTTAGACCTTTCGTTTCCCTTATTTGCCTGAATCCGGGATTGGCTCTCTCGAGGTTGGCCTTCCTTTCTCTGTCCATTCTTCTCCCACTTACTTTGTTTCTTGAATTTCTACTCAATTTTCGTTGCATATCGAAAAGCAACTCCCAGTGAGGAGATGTCCAAGAAATCCATATTTATTTGGATTTACCTGTGTAGACCACTGCAATACTTCAAAACCAGGTGCCACTCAGAGTCTTTGATACCCAACTTTGAGCGCAAGGTATGAAAGATGTTGGCGTACTTCGCCACTGTCTGGTCTCTTTTCTAGCGTATATTTGTCCATCTCGTGTATTGGTCATCATAGATTCCGACAAGGTAGAACTCCTCCTTTAGGGAATCTACAAAGGTCTCCCAAGTAGGTTTTCTCACAAATAGTGTAGATTCATCCATGGTGTACCTCTCCCAAGAACCTTCCCACCAAGATCTGACATGGGGAAGGGCTTTAAGGAGCACGAAGGTGATATTTTCACTATTGGAAAATGTTTGGAGAGAGTAATAACCTTCTAGAAGATTCAACCATTTTTCTAGAGAATTTGCATCTATCTGGCCTTCAAATAAAGGGATATCAAAATTGACTTGTACCTTGAAGGGCATCTCACCTGCAATTTTTTTTCTTGTTGAATATGCCTCGACTGTCGCCATCGGTAGTCTTCGAAGGATTTGAGCAAATTTGTTCATCATCTCATTCCTTTTCTGCATGAAGGCTTCCTCAAGAAACGTCTTGAAAGGAAATCTTGATCTGTCATCTCTCTTTTATTCCGCCATGGGAGGTCGCTTGGTCTAGCGAGAGTGGTTGTCCTCAAAAGAAACTAGCTCAAGACCCAAATCTCTATACCCTAACCTGGTCGGGGACCTGCTCTGAGAAATTACAAGGAGCAGGCTGCTATGATACCAGTAATCTAGATTATTTTGAGAATGACATGAAGGTAGAAATATAACTGAGATATAACAATGAAATTCACAAAAATATAGAAGAGAACACAGAAATACAGTGAAATCCAACTTCTATTATTGAATAAGATAGAAAAACATTCCAGAACACAAAATGGAAAAATGGGGTAGTTTGTCTCTAAAAAGAAAGAGATGTTGGCTACGCTTCATTCACAAGAATTTTTACATCGCACTCCATTGCATGCTTAAAGGGCCTCCTTCACCTCAATTATATATGAGAGAGTGAGAGGAGAACAATTCTCATGATGCATGTGGGATAAATTGAACTAAGTTTATAAAATTTCATAGGCATGTAAAACACTAGGACTTCCTAGGAGGTCACCCATCCCAGTACTACTCTAGCCTGAGTGCAATTAACTACGAAGTTCTAATGGGATCTGATGCATTAACGCTATGTTGTAGGCATGTACATAAGACCACTAGGAAATAATCAAATGATGTCTGTAATTAACATATGAATATGACATTACATTCCATTCCCCATAAAAAGGGTGAATATAATGGTTTATCAAAACCACGGGCTCAAAATGGTGATTCGGTGGAAGAGGCGGATGGCCATTGAGATCCATCTAGATCATATGCCTTGTTTGATAGATTTATTGAAAATATGTTTGATATGAGACAAAGGGATTAGACTCCCGAGTTTTAAGATCTTTGTTTGGTATATTCAATGTCTTTAACTTTGCCATTTCTGAGACCCTTAATGCCATATTTTATATCCTCAACTAAGAAAAATTTAGTGTATAAATGAGTGATCTGAATGTGTTCAAAGACTTGAGGGGAAACAGTATAAAGTTTGTTAAGGTAGTAATTCTAGTCATTTGTGTTAATATTCCCAAATTCATTAAGTTTCTATGGATGATGTGAGCCCAAAATGTTTTAGGTTCTCTTTTACATAATTCTAGAATTCTCTCTTGATTTTGGTTATATATTGGTGTATTCCCTTTTGTTATTAAAGATGTATAATATTTAATATTACTAGTTCTATTAGACTCATTAGAGGCAACTCTAATGTACCTTATAGGATTTCTACATTCTATATCATACCATGGGTTTGAAATATGTTGTTTTCCTTTATCCAACTTTTGAGAATACTTTTCTAAGCACATAGATAGCTTCAAAGTTAATTTTTCATATAAATCTTCAACTTTCTTGTTTTATTATAATTGAACAAGCCATGAAAACCTTTATGAAATGGGAATGTTTTATATTGTCAAAGATAACTTGTTTTCTCATACTATGTATAGTAGTTTATTCAATGACCATATATATATATATATATATATATATATATATATATATATATATAAAGTATTCATGATGGGGCATTGATTAGATCCTCCCTTGTTATCCTCATTTTTTCCAAGGAAAACCTCATAAGATCTCCCCCTCTTCCTAGCTATATGTTAATGGAGGATGACTCAACCACCAACCACAATAGCGAATAGTAACCTTGATGGTCTCGACCAGATTTGAACATGTGACCTATGTCCTTGATCTAGATTCGGATCCAGGAGCTTGATGGGGCTCAGAAAGGCCTAAAAATAAATGTTCTCAAAATGACTTCAAAAGGACTTGTGCGTAGGCCTCATTGATGTGAACCAAACACAACTTGAACAAGATCAAATGGACGTCGTATGCTCCTGATATCACGTTCAGTTTGTTTTTCCAAATAGGCAAAAAGTCAAAGAGGTCAACAGGAAAAAAGTCAATAGTCAACTGGAAAAAGTCAATGTTGATGTCAGCATGATGTCATGCCGACGTCATAATGCTGACGTAGCATTGAGACACATGGCAGCATAGCAGAAGGCTAACTGGGTAGATGACAGTGATCTAATCAGATGTTAACAAGTGGCACATTCTCGACAAATTAAATGGTGCCACGTGGCCCAAGCATAGGCTGCCACGTGGTACCCTATCATTTGATGGTTGGTTAAAATGTTTTGGAGCTCATGGGATTCAACCCCATGACTTGTTGGTAGAGGAAATGCCTTGGGAAAGGTCTGAATACCATTAATCCATGTTGGAGCTTGTTTAAACAAACCCACTTTATATTATATAAAGTGCATAAATGTCAAAAGGAGGTGGAAGGGGGCTAGGGCTAAGCTCCAACCTGCGGACTTACCATTACATATGACCACGTCGTAAAGGGTGCAGAAGCTACTCCACTCAATCATTGGCACAAATTTTGGGCATGGATCCTATGCACCGGATTCCATGTACTCATGGGCTAGAACCACATCCAAAGCGCATATATTGGTGGGCACGGTCCTATGTTAAAACGCCATGTGACAAGGTTTTTTCGGGCTAGGGACCAGCGTGCAGGCATTTGGGCTGGCACTTGGCCACCTTATTTGCATGTGACCCTATTTGGAGTGCGCACCCATCCATAGGGGGCTATTTTTTAATTTTTTTGCATAAAGTGGGTTTTCCAACTATATAATAGTGATTTTATATTGATTTTGGCCTGTTATTGGAGAGTTTTGGCCCTTTTGGGGGGATATTGGGCCCTTTTTTAGGCCAGTTCTTGGGAGGAAGTTGGGATATGGTTACCAACTCTAGATCTATATAAACCAGGCCTTCTTAAGGCCATGAAGGAGATTCAGAGAAGGTTTATTCTGAATATTTTCCAAGCCAAAGCCATTTTTATGTAGGGAAGTTGTTGAGGAGCGCACCTTTGCGGGCCATTTATGGGAGCTTCAATCATCCTATTTGAGTGTCGTTTCTTCTGTTGGGTTCTTAAGATCTAGGAGAATAAGACGAGATTAGTTTTGTAACCTTTTGGCACTACTATGATGTACTTATTGATTTTTGAACATAAATAAGAAAGCCTCACCCACTGAGACAAAGGCCCAAAGATGTAGGCGAGATTGTCAAACTATGTTATCACATTGGTGTTATGTTTTGATGTTGTTTTATGATTCATTTCAGTTCTATACATGTTCATATGGCTACTATATCTCTTCTATAATTATTCATCTTTCTTTAATCTTCCTTAATTGGTTAATCAATACATGCATAATAACTCAACAATAGTCATTTAAAAGATCTTTTCGGATCAAGTGGTATCAGAGCTAGTTGACGTTTGGATTTGAGTTTTTCATGTTAACCAGGGAAAAGATACATCGTGGTGAAGTCAATCTTGTTGAAGAGAATCCATTGATTGGATTTGGCATTGGAAGAGGGACTTTCTCAGGATGAGAAAGAGTTTCAAAAAACTTTCTTCGCCATGTCGAAGATGATAAAAAAAAATTACAAGGATTACTTGGAATGGAAAAGACCAAATCTAGGTGAATCTTCAAAGGGAAAAAGTGAAGAAGGAGAGGATCCTCCTCAAATTCCTCGTTCACCTCCATCATCACCTCCTTCTTCTTCAAGTTCAAGTTCTAAATCCAATGCAAAGAAACATGTTCATAAACATAAGAATGAAATGTCATTATTAAAACTTGATGTTAAATTTGAATTACCCATGTATGATGGTGAAGTTAATGTAGAGAGACTTGATAATTGGGTGATATATATGGAGGTCTATTGCAGTGTGCAACAGATCAAGGATGAGGCCACACAGATCAAGTTGGCATCATTGAGACTTGCAGGCACATCACTCATCTGGTGGAAAAGCAAGTTGAAAAATGGAATGAAACAAGTGGGTAATGTATTTCCATCATGGAAAAGCTTCATTTATGCACTTAGAAAGCAATTCTATCTTTTGGGTTATAAAGAAAAGGAATTAATTTAATGGCAAGATTTAAAACTAAGAAAAGGACAATCAGTGCAAGAATACACAGATGGATTTAGAAAAATGGCATTGATGTTAGATATCCCTTTACATACACAAGAAACTCTTATGAAGTATATATGAGGTTTACCTGCACACATTAGAAACATTGTATTCATGTTTGGACCAACTAATATTGAGGAGGTTTATGCTCAAGAGACATACATTGAAGTAGGGAAAACAAGTGTATCAGGGGAATTGTCTTCAAGGAAAGAGGACAAGAGGAAATAACATGGAAAGAAGTCAAATGTAGTCACAAGAAAGGAAGAGAGGCCATCTTGCAAGCATTGCAAGAAAGAGAGGCATGATGAGGAACGATGTTGGAAGTTTCATCCTGAGAAGAGAATGAAGTGGTTCAAGGAAAAGAAAGGGAGGCAAACATTTGTAGCAAAAAAATGATCGACATATTTGAGATCGGATTCAGGTGATGAATCAAAGGTCTCATTGGTTGGTATGATAGGTAAAATTGGTGACGGAATTGATTATAGAAGTAACTTGTTTCATGTTGTCATAGGGGCAGACCCAAGGTTCAATGCTACAACAACACACCAACAAAACCCTAACTATCGGCCCTTTCGACAACACCTGCAAAGCAGATGAAGTCTCACCCAAGGTAGAGGCAGGGGTGGTTGAATGACTCATGTGTCTGCAACCATAGCTGGGACACAGATCTGTGATTGTAATACTTAACAGAGCACTTAGTGCCCACAGTTCATCAATATTTAACCACTATCTACTCCTCAGATAAAACAAAGCATCGCATCATTCGTTCAGATCTTATGTATCTAGCACTTATCATAGAGAGGTATATTAGATCTAGCAGGTTCAATCACTAAGCACATTCACATAGGTCATATCTAACATACATATACATCATTAACACAAGCACAAACAAAAATATCTATCTACATCAAAGCACTTAACAAGTAAAGACATAAACACATCAAGACATTGCACAAAGCAGAGAAACACAACATATACGTGATTCAACCCCACCCTGGGGATATGTCCAACAACTCTTCTTCTTTATTATATTTTTCAATCTTCTTACAGGCACATAGAATCAAATTCCTACTCCGTAGAAGACAGGAGATCTGCGTGCACTCTGCCAGATCCTCCTTCTTCTAGCTAGGGTACAGCACCAAGCCTTCTTACAATTACTTGCACGTAACTCTGCAAGCTTCCCACAGTATTCACAAAGCACTTACAATCCTTTGATCACATAGATATAACACTTAGCCATTCGTACTTACTATATTTCTTTAACATCTATTTATACATACAAACTAGGCCTAAACATAGGTAAACCCATGGGTCGACATCCCATACCAGTTACATAATCCCAAATCCCAAAAAGGGACCGAGATCCTACAATCTCTGCTTCATCTTGCGCTCTTCCTTCGATAGGTTGTAGAAGTCCCAAAATAGGTCAAGTTGACCAAGGATCTCCCAAAACTTGGTCAAGGGACAATAGGCCCCCAACACTCACCTGTGACTCATCCCGAGTCACTCTGATCTGGGTAGTTCTGCTTTGAAAGCCTCGATCTTGGATCGAGTTGCTTCAACTTTTTGTTGTGCCACGACCTCCTATTCAGCGAACTCTTGGATGACTGCATCGTTGACAGTTCCCTCCAGGCATTGTTTAGTTGTAGTGACAACCTGGTCAAGTTTTTCTCCTCGGCCTTCGACCTCTGTGAACAATTGGTAAGCCTTTTCTTGTATAGGTTGGAGCCTCTGAGTTACTTCCATAACTCTGCTCTGGATAGTGTGGATCTTCTATTGGGTTGTGTTTTTCTCTTGGGATCACTTCATTCTTTCCACAGCTGACATGGGCTTCAACTGTGCCTGTATCATTTTGGCTTGATACTTGACCTCTTGGAGCTACGACTCCAGTGCCTTCAATTATTGATTCTCAGTGAGTTGCTCGTAGGTATGGGCATTGCGATCGGTGAGTTTCTTACATTCCATGGTAAGGGATTTTATTCTCTCAACTGTGCTTCGAGCAGTGGCTTCTCTTTGATCCCTTACATCTTGTGGAGTCTTGGGCACTGTGCGGAGCTCTAAGTCTACTATGCGTTGTTGTAGTTGTTGGATAGCTTCTTCGAGCTTCTCTACTTGCTGCATGACTCGATCCTATGCCTTTATTTCTAAGACTATCATAGAGCAAAGTGCTCTGCTAACCACTTCTTTCATTTCGAGTTGCTCTGCGAGCAACGTTTCTTTTCCTTGCTGCATCTGTGTTTTTTCTTCATCGAACTTCACTTGGAGAGAAATATTTTCCTATTCTACAACTCGACGTTGTTCTACAAATACTCCTTGTACTTGCATCAAAGCCTGGGTGGCCTGTTCTATTTCCTCTTGTGCTCGTTGAAGGTGAGCTTTGACTATATCAACTAGTCGATGGATTTGGGCTGGCTCATATCCCAACTCTGGTTCTCCCAATGGTAGAGGCACAGTGGATACTATGTGGTTGGAATGAAGGGCCTGGTGTACCCCTCAGAGTTTTATCTCAATTCTATCATACATTTCCTCTTGGTTCGCTCCTTATTTTTCTACTATTTCCAGTGAAGAAATATTCAGGGTTGCTATGATGAAGTCAAAATCATTGGAGGTGAGGAAAATCTACACCTTGGTCATGGTGGCTTTCGATTTCTTCCAGGAAGAAGGTTTTGGGAGGGAAACCTTCCTCTTCTTCAAGGGGTCAACCTTGTCTCTGGGCGGTGTTACTTCGCCTGGTTATTGCTCAGCTTCTACTTCGTCATCACCCCCTCGGTCAGGTGACACTGAAGCAGTCTTTCCTGAGGTTCTTCTTTAATTTTGGACCTCCTCAGTCTTCTTCTGTCTGTTGGTTCTGGGTGTTTTATGTTCTATATGAGTGTCCTATAGGCTGTCAAGATCAGATATATCTGCAGGGTTGGTGGGAATAAGGATGTCAGCGGACCATTCCTTAATGATCTCCTCAAGGTCTTCTTTTGTAGCTTTATAATATGATTGGAGATTCTCTTTATGTTCATCTACTCACACTGTAATGTAGGTGAAGTGTCGATATACGTTGAACTTCATCAGGGGTCGAAACCTCTATAAGGTCTTCAGATTCATGCGAGGCTAGGCTTCGATGGCTCTCTTTAGTTGTAGGTAATATGTATGAAACACAACATTTGACTACCACTGTTTGTTCATGTCACTTGAATACCACAGGGTAGCGAACTTCGCGACAAGTGGTTCGAACAACTCTATGTATAGGAAGGTCGCTCCTTCCGGCATATCCCAGGAAACAAATGAAATGAGGACCAGGAGCCAGCTGAAATGAAATTCATAAACCTGATCCCGTGTTTCTAGGAAATCTAGTTCTAACTTGTTAACTAGGTACTTCGCCCAGTTCATCTGTAGGCCTTCCGCGCACTTCCCTACGAGGTCAATGACAAAGTCGGTGACCTGGGTATGTCGGTTCTTCCTTACTAACTTTCCAGCTATCAATTGACATGTTAGGTGCATTGTGCAAATCTGGATGGAAGCTACCTTGTAGCCTCTTGTTCCCTTATCAACGTCGCCATATGTATCCTTGATCTTTTGTGCTAGTGCGCGATATGCGGATTTTCCTGGATAAAAGTCATGTGGGTCGAGTCCTTGCATACTCAGTCCTGTGATCCTGTGGATCAGCGTTGGTTCAACTGTAATGTGGCGTTCTAGCCATAATTATCCGTCATCGTAACATGACAGTAGCATCTTGACACAGGCATTGAATTCCTGGTGTCTTCCAAATTGTGGGATCTTCATTAAATTCAACAGAGTGGACTACACGAGGTTCATCGTCCACGATTGAGGGATGATCTTCAATCTCTTCCCTTTTGTTCTAGTTAGGTACTTGTATGGGATGACCATACCATAGATCTTTCGATCTCTAAGGTTGAAGTCATTGAACTTCAACACTGTGATATTGTCCTAGTCTATTTGAACTATGTGTATCCCCTTCGGGAGGTACCGAGTAACTATGGGGTACTAGAAATCTCGTGGCACACTATCATGATTCACTGCACCAGCCAGAGGAGGGATTTAATCGGGAAATATGGATGGAATCAACTTCGCGTCGGCTGGGTCATCTCTATGCTTGGTTATCTTCTCTACTTTTGGTCAGGATGGCCCCGATCCGCGGGTAGTTGATGGAGAGGCTTGTAGTCCTCTCATCGATGATACTTGTACACCTGCAGACATCGACATGACTTTTTCAGTCATGAGATCGATCAGAACTTCTTCGAAAACTTTCTCTGCAGCATTGAACTCATCTGACATACATGCTCGGGGATGGAAATCTCAGGCTCGAGTAGTAACTTAGACACTACAATGGGATAAAGGGAAATAACGCAATGATCACTATGTAAAATCAATAAGTCTTCGGGCTCAGATTCACAGTTAGCAAAATTTTTCTTGGTGCATGGAACGACGGGATAAATAGATAACTTGGCAACGGATCTCTTGCAAAGAGTGAGAAGCCTTCATTAAATTTGTTCTGTCTGTTACGACGCAGTCCAACGGTCTAGTGGGGAACCATAAATACCTTTCTACCCGTTCAGGGGGTCATCCAAACGGTTATATTGTTCCCAATGGATATATTGCTTCGCCATGTTGAAGTGCCATGTGACGCTGTTATGTAATCCCGATGAAGCTCCAATTTTGCAAATTTTCCTTCTGCGAAATTCCCTCTGGAACCTTCTATAACTTTTCGATCTTAGCTCTCTTCTTACTTAGTTTTCTAGCTTTCTTCCCAGTGAGATTGGTCATGGTATGACTTTTTTCATTCTGATTCTTATATGCTTTTGGCATAGTTACTTCGCGTTGTTGAGATTCTTTCTTAAGATTCAAGGGTGATACTTCTTTTTTATCAGGAATAGGTACTTCAATCTTCTGTGGGTGTTCTAGTGTTCTTGCAACTTTGACATCCGAGTCTCTGGTGCTAAATAGATTCGATCTGCTCTCATGTTCTTCAATCAAGTGTGTGATCCTTCTAGTCATGAAACCTTTTAACTCTTGATTCTTCTGCTCTAAAATTTCTTCTTCTTCTTTCCTTCTGGCCTGATCTTTTTCAATCCAAGGTTTTCCTAGTAACATGGTAAATGGCGCGTTGTTCTCAATAAATTTAATAATCTCAAAATCTTCCTCTATCGAAGTTCCATTGGCATTCATAGATATCTGGGTGAGCTTTCCACATAGGTTTATCATCTTTCCTCTAAATATCCCTATTCCTCCCAATGAAGGAGTTATAGCAGGCTTCCCTAAAAGTTTCCAAGTTCTTTCTGTCATGATATTCACCTGTGTTTACTCATCTAGAACATAGTCAATGTCGAAGTATCCTATTCTTTCTTTAAGGAATTTTTTTCTTTGGAGATCCCTGATAAGATGACATGTCAGTGGTCATTCAAGGTTTCTTTTATCTGTAGCAATACTTTCTCTGATTCTTTCTGGGGTTCTGTCATAATCATAGTTTTTGGATCTGCCTTAGGGTTTTCTTGTCTCATGTTCATTCCTTCAAGCTTATCAATCATTCTAGGTCAATCCAATACTTCATGGTCCATAGCTTTGCAACAAAGACAACTAGGTCTTCTCCCAGGGAATTCCTTACCAAGATGTCCTAGTTTTTTGCAACTGTAACAGAGGGTTAATCCTCTCTTTCTTTTAAATGATTCCCATCTCTTCTTGTACTACACACTAAGATCATAGTAGCTAACTTACAAACATTTTTTTCTAGGATCCTACATCCACTTGTTAGTCCAAATATTATTTCTATGCATAGGTATAACATATATTTCACTATTCTTATCAGATCTACACATATCAAACCTTCTTTCATCTATTAGTGCCCTAGTTTTCAAGCTAGGAAAGAATCTATCAAGCATACCTAGATCCATACTGTTGAAACAAAAAATTCCACTTATCTTACTTCTACAGAGCACAAAGCTTTCAGATCTAGAACTTTTCACTATTATTACCTTTATCAGAGTACATAGCTTCCATATCTTAACTCTTTTCTTCATATCTAACCTATTTTCTTGGCACAGAGCTTCACAGGTCAACTAGACTATTGTGCACTAGGGCAACAAATCTACGCACAGAGATTTCACAGTTTCAAGTCAGATATTTTCACAAAGATTCTTCTTCCTTAGTTCCCATCAATCACAGTTTCAGGTCCTGACAACGGAACCATTTGTTGGCACAGGGGCAGACCCAGGGTTCAACGCTACAACAACGCACCGACAAAACCCTAACTACCAGTCCTTTCGGAAACACCTACGAAGAAGATGAAGTCTCACCCGAGGTAGAGGCAGGGGTGGTTGCAGGACTTAGGTTTCTGCAACCTTAGCTGGGACACAGATCTGTGATTGTAATACTTAACAGAGAACTTAGCGCTGACAATTCATCAATATTTAACCACTATCTACTCCTCATATAAAATAGAGCATCACATCATTCATTCATATCTAATGTATCTAGCACTTATCATAGAGAGGTAGATTAGATCTAGAAGGTTCAAGCACTAAGAACATTCACATAGGTCATATCTAAAATCCATATACATCATTAACACAAGCATAAACAGATCTATCTATCTGCATCAAATCACTTAGCAAGTAAAGACATAAACACATCAAGACATTGCTCAAAGCAGAGAAACACAACATATGAGTGGTTCACCCCCACCCTAGGGCTACGTCCACCAACTCTTATTTATTATCTTTGTCAAGCTTCTTACAGGCACATAGCATCAAAGTCCTACTCTGCATAAGACAGAAGATCTGCACGCACTCCACCAGATCCTCCTTCTTCTAGCGAGGGTACAACACCAAACCTTCTTACAATTACTTTCACATAACTCTACAATCTTCCCACGGTATGTACAAAGCACTTACAATCCTTTGATCACATAGATATAGCACTTAGCCATTCATACTTACTATATTTATTTAGAATCTATTTATACATACAAACTAGTTCTAAACCTGGGTAAACCCATGGGACGACATCCCATACCCGTTACATAATCCCAAATCCCAAAAAGGGGCCGAGATCCCTTGATCTCTGCTTCGTCTTGTTCTCCGCCTTCGACGGGCTGTCGAAGTCCCAAAATAGGTCAACTTGACCAAGGATATCCCAAAACTTGGTCAAGGGCCAACATTTCATATAATGGTTATCATGTGACACACTAATGTTGATACATTAATCGATAGTGGATCTCAATCTAACCTAATCTCAGAGGAACTGGTTAAGCAATTAGGGTTAAAAACACAAGTACGTCATAAGCCTTACACACTTAAATGGATAAACAACCATCATCAAATGCACATAACCAAGAAGTGCACATTAAAATTTTATATTTCATCTAAGTATGTGGATGAGGTAACATGTGATGTAGTGTCGTTGAGTAAATGTGGAATGGTGTTAGGTAGTCCAAACTTATATGATCGTAAAGCAATATTCTACAGGATAAAGAATCAATATCAATTAACCAAAGCAGGTCAAGATTATGTGGTTCATGCTCATCATGTAAAAGAAAATAAAACTCTTCAAACAATGGAACAATTAAAGAAGGAAGTTCAAGAAAGAAACAAACCTATAATTGTTTCAAATCAAGTGATCGATCTTAAGCAAGAACAAGAAATGATTATTCAATGGAAAATCAATCACTGTTTGCTTCAAGACAAACTCATGTCATGCAAATATTACAATTATATCATCTCATTTGCAGTCATGTTTTTTATTCTATCATTAGTAATGTTGTCTACATGGATTATAGTGGCTTCAGTAAAATTTGACAAGGTTCAAATGGCTAACAATATGTTGCCAGTTGTCATGATTGTGTTACAGTTGATCTTGATGAGACAGGTGCACAGGACAGACTTCAGAGATAGAGGACAAGTCAGGTGGCATATCCTGAGCTTGTTGACTGGTCAGTAAATTTTTGGGGACCAAAATCTCCTTTAGTGGGGAGGTGTTATCCAGATTTGGATCTAAGAGCTTGATGGGGCTCAGAAAGGCCTAAAAATCAATGTTCTCGGAATGGCTTCAAAATGGACGTGTGCGTAGACCTCGTTGATACGAACCAAATGCAACTTGAAAGGGATCAAATGGAAATCATATACTCTTGATATCGCGTTCTATTTTTTTTTCCAAACATGAAAAAGTCAAACAGGTCAACAGGCAAAAAGTCAACAGTCAATTGGAAACACATCAATGCTGACGTAGCATTGAGACACATGGAAACACAGCAGAAGGCTGACTGGGCAGATGAAAGTGATCCAAACAGATGTTGACAAGTGTCATATTCTTAGCAAATTAAACGGTGCCACGTGGCCCAGCCATGGGCTGCCACATGGCACCCTATCATTTGATGGTTGGTTAAAATGTTTTGGAGCTCATGGGATTCGACCCCATGACCTGTTGGTAGAGGAAATTCCTTGGGAAAGGTCTGAATACCATTGAGCCACGTTGGAGCTTGTTTAAACAAATCCACTTTATATTATATAAAGTGCATAAATGTCAAAAGGAGGCAGAAGGGGGTTGGGGCTAAGCCTCAACCCGAAGACTTACCATTACATATGGCCACAACGTAAAGGGCACAAGAGTTACTCCACTCTACCATTGGTGCAAATGTTTGGCGTGGATCTTATGTATCGGCTACCATGTACTCAGGGGTTAGAACCACATGCTAGGCGCATATATTGGTGGACGCGGTCCTATGTTAAAACACCATGTGACCAGTTTTTTCGGGCTAGGGGCCAACGCGTAGCCCTTTGGGCTAGCACTTGGCCACCTTATTTGCATGTGACCCTATTTAGAGTGCGCCCAGCCATAAGGGGCTATTTTTGAATTTTTTTGCATAAAGTGGGTTTTCCACCTATAGAATAGTGATTTTATGTTGATTTTGGCCTGTTATTGGAGATTTTTTGCCCTTTTGGGGGATATTGGGCCCTTTTTAAGGCCAGATATTGGGGGGAAGTTGGGAGATGGTTATCAACTCTAGGTCTATATAAAATAGGCATTATTGAGGCCATGAAGGAGACTTAGAGCAAGTTTATGTTGAATATTTTCCAAGACAAAGCCATTTTTATGCAGGGAAGTTGTTGAGGAGCGCACCTTTGCGGGCCATTTCTGGCAGCTCCAGTCATCTGATTTGAGTTTCGTTTCTTCTGTTGGATTCTTAAGATCTGGGAGAACAAGACCAGATCAGTTTTGTAACCTTTTGGAACTGTTGTGATGTACTTATTGAGATTTGAATAGAAATAAGAAAGCCTCACCCATTGAGACAAAGGCCCAGAGACGTAGGCGAGATTGTCGAACTCTGTTATCACATTGGTTTTATGGTTTGTTGTTTTTTTATTCTTCATTTCAGTTTTGTACATGTTCATATGGCTGCTATATCTCTTCTATAATTATTCCTCTTTCTTTAAGATTCCTTAATTAGTTAATCAATAAATGCATAATAATTCAACCATAGTCATTTAAAAGAACTTTTCGGATCAATCCTCCCCATTGACAAAATGCTTTAGGTGAATAATTCAACTAGTTGAGTGAACCCTTAGGGATACATCATTATTCTCATTTATCTCTACATTCTTAATTTTTTTCAATGAAGGAATATAGGATATGACATATTAAAAAAAATTGGAGCAAAATTCACACCCTTATCCATAATTAGGAACTCCCTAAAACCCATTAAAAACCCAATTGATCGTGCAAATCATGAAGGTGTCTACATTATCTCGTGCTCATGTGGAAAATCTTGTGTGGGTAAAATTGGTCACTCGGTGAAGATTAGAATCCAAGAGCATGTTGTGGATATTAAACACAATCATGTTCACTTGGCATCCCTAGTTGATCACTCAAACAAAACTAAGCATCATATTTGCATTGATGAAGTTGATATTTTATCCAAAGTGGACTATCATTTCGATATAAAATTTAGGGAAGCTATCGATATTGAAAAGAGACGCAATAACCTCAATAGAAATGATGGTTGGAATATTAGAAAAAAATGGATACCAACTTTATCCTCTACTTA
>ML794517.1:257999-275731 GCA_009831015.1 Picea engelmannii
GAGGGAGAAAGAGAGAGAGGGAGGGAAAGAGTTGAATAGGGGGGATATAGAGAGGTAGTGGATGTGGGAGTGTGAAGAAAGGTCTAGGTATGGAGAATGATCTAAGTCTAGGTCTAGGTCTAGGTTTGGGTCTTGACATGCATTTTTCGGTCTAGGTCAAGGGAATTTCTTGCCTTACCATGAATTTCCTTGCAATGTACCAAAATTTCTAGTGTGAGAGAGTGTGAGAGGGAGAGAGAGGAAGAAAAAGAGGGGAGGAAGAGAGTGAGTGTGTTAGAGTGTGGGAGGGAGAGAGAGGAATACATAGAGGGGGGATAGAAATTGGTTTTGCAAGAGTGTGGAAGGGAGAGAGAGGAAGGAATAGAGATGAGGTAGAGAGTGAGTGTGTTAGAGTGTGGGAGGGAGAGAGAGGAAGACATAGAGGGGGTCTAGAAAGTGTGAGAGAGGGAGTGTGTGGGAGGGAGGGAGAGAAACGCATAGAAGGGAATTATAGAGAGTGTGTGAGAGTGAGAGAGAGATAGGGAGGAAGATATAGAGGGGTTAGAGAGAGGGGTATATGTAAGAGAGATAAAGGAGAGATAGTCGGAGGGAGGGGGAGAGAGAGAGAGGTAGGAGGTGAGAGAGTTTGTGTGTAAGAGTGTGAGAGGGGGAGAGATCAAGACGAAGAGGAGGGATAGAGAGAGTGTGTGAGAGGGAGGGAGATGAAGATGAAGAGGGGGGGTAGAGAGAGAGATAGTGAAAGGAAGGGAAGCAAAGAAGGAGACATAGAAGGGGGGGTAGAGAGAGAGTGATAAGGGGGATACAGGGAGACAGAGAGGGAAAACAAAGAGATAAAGAGGGGAAGATAGAGACTGAGACTAAGATTAAAAACGAGGAAAGAGAGAAATGTCGAGAGAGAGGGGGCATAATATGGGAGGGGGGGACAAAGGGGAAGAGAGAGGAGAGAGAGAGAGAGAGTGGAAGAGGGAGGGATAAATAGGGAGTAGGTGTGAGAGCCGGAGGCATGTCGAGGCAAGGTATAGGTCTAGGTCTTTCCATGCCTTGTGATGTCTAAGTCTTTCCATTTCTAAGTCTCACCATGTATAGGAGTGTGAGAGCGAGAGAGAGGGAGATGGACAGAGGGGTAGAGAGGGAGAGTGAGAGGAAGACATAGAGGGGGGGTAGATGTAGGAGAGAGAGATAGAGAGAGAGGGAGGGAGGGACAGGGGAATGACAAATACAAAATAATTTATAAGAGCACATGCATGTTCTTATAGCACGTGTGCACTCCTAAGAATGTGTGCACATTCTTTTGAATTAAAGTTTTTTTTGGCAGGATTGACAATGTGTATGTTGACTTGGTTGCCTCGGATGTAGGTTCAATATGAAAAACCTAGTGATTCGGTGTTAGGAGAGTAAGTCAATGTGAGAAGACCTAATAGAAGCTTCCGCTTCTAGAAAGATATTTCTCTAGAAGTTTCTTTAGAAGGTAGAATTAGTATAAATAAGAGTAGTAGGTATTGGATATTATGTCTTGGAGATTATTGTAATAGAGATCTTCTCTGTTGGAGGTTTCCCCCTCGAAGAGGCAAGCGAAAATTGTTATCTCTAATAAAGGTTCTCTTTCTGGTGTTATTCTGGTATTTCTCTAACTATAATATTCTTGTTCCATTATTGCTTTCTAAATATTTATGTTATGCATATCATTATTCATCTAGTATATTTCAAGTGGTATCAAAGCTCCTTCCTAGGAAGAAATTGTGGGGTAAATTTTTTTCAGGGTTGAGACGTGTTCTAACGTATTTAATCTATAGAGATCTATCATTCCATGCATAAACCCATGGTCGAGGACTCATACATGCAGGAACTACAAGTGGAACTTAAGCACACATTATTGGCCATCCTTGTAACCCCTGTTGGTACCCCTTCGAGTGGTAGTGCATCACACAACACTTGTATATGGATTGACCTAGATATAATGAAGCCCTCTGTAGCCAAACCAATTGGTCGCTCGATTGTTATAGTGTCATCGAGAACAACACTTGAGAAGATATTCTCTCATACCTGGGTAGTCAGGTAGTATGAATAAGGACACGGCCTAGCCTCCTCGGTTGGTACCCTGAGATATTAGGCTGAATACTACTATTGGACCCCGCATGTATATCAGAGAGATTTAGCATAGGGAAAACCCTTGTTTGTAGAAACCTTAAATACCCTAACCCTTGGTATGGAACATAAACAAAACAGACAAGATATCTTACTGGGAAACTGTCTCCTGCATTCTAGTTGTGAAATTCCTACACATTTCTTCCTATTAAGCATTTGGTCATTTCCTCACTACAATATTATTCAGATCAAAGTATAACTCCACAGGAGTAAAAAAAAAAATTGGGGCCAGGATGCACCCTTATTTGAGACTTGGTCCATTGGATTCCTCTCTTCATCCTAATCGTCGTCCTACCCTTCATTTTTAAGTCATTTTTTTAGGCGGACCCAACCCTTTTCGGGATGCCCTTATTTGAGACCTATCCCATTGGATTCCTCTCTCTGTCTTGATCACCCTAGTACCTATAAATTCTAGGCCCATATTTCCATCCTAACACCTATTCTACTTAAGCCTCCACCATGCCTACCACCCACTCTCAATCCCAAGAAACCTTGTAGGACAAGGTGTCCAACCTAGAACAACAAATGGCATCCATAAACACCACGTTACAAACTATCCTTGACAAGCAATCCCATGCTCTGGAGAAACTCCTCAAGAGTAAGAATGTTGAGCCCAATCCTGAGGACCCTCAGTCTTACCATTATGATTATACTCACTCATCCCGCTCCCCTTGGGTTTCTCCACCCTCTTGGAATAAGGTGCCCAAATTTGACATGCATAAATTTGATGGTTCCAACCCCATTGGATGGATTTCTCAAATGGAACAATTCTTATCCCTTCATGATATTCGGGATGATGAGACCAAAATCCATGTAGGGGTTTTGTACTTGGATAAAGAATGTTGGCAGTGGTGGCGGTGGTATAATAAATGTTATCCAGGACTACCCACTTGGAACATGTTCACTAAAGAATTTTGTGCTCGTTTTGATAAGGAATCACATTTTTTAGGAAATATTGCTAAGATGCACCAAACTAGATCATTCAAAGACTTCATCATGACATTTTAACAGTTGGATATCTAAACTGAGGGTTTATCGGATGAATTTTACCTTGAAATTTTTATCATTGGCTTAAAGGAAGCCATCGAGCTCATGTGAGCATGCATCATCCTACGTTGTAGGCATCCCAATTAGCACTGGATGTAGAGACCATCCTTCAGGATCCCACCCTGAAGGATACATTCCCCAATCATCCTCGCCTTGGGTCTATCCCAGCTTCAACACAAACCTTAAAGGTCCAAAATGTATCTCTAGTAGAAATGGCAGAGCATTGCAATAAAGGACTTTTCTATTACTATGATGAAAAGTATTCACCGAGACACAAATGCAGGGAACACAAGTTCTTCCAGATTGATGCATCAACTTCCTCTTCCTATGAAGAAATACCATCATATGGGGCTCTTGACCCGGAGGACTCTCAACTAAGTGTTCATACTAAAGATTATGTTTCCTCCTCGGTGGCACCAAAGGAACCTGCCATATCTCTTCATTCCCTCTTGGGTATTTCGGCCTCACAGAAATTGAAGAACAAGGGATACATAAAACATAGGCCAATTGTGGTGTTGATTGATAGTGGTAGCACCCATAATTTGTTCATCGCAGGCTTGCTGAAGAGATCCATTTCTTTGTCCACCCTGTTTCTAATTTTCAAATTCTCATCGCTAATGGTGGTATGATGAAGTGTGGGGGCCATTGTGAGAATGTCAAACTAGAAATGGATGATTATAATATGAAATCTCACATGTTCTCTATTTCAATGGGGGGATGTGATATAGTTTTGGGTGTGGAATGGCTTCACATTATGGGACCAATCACAATGGATTATCAGGAGTTATATATGAGCTTCACCTGATAGGCTCACACCTATACCCTCCTAGGTCTCCAAGCATACTCTCCTCAAATCATCATTTCTCATCGGATGGAAAAATTGTTCAAGAAAGGCCACCATGGTGTGATTTCTCAATTGCATTCCATCCAGGTCACCAATCAGGCCTCTTCGATCGTCTCTCCTAGCCTGCAATTAATTTTGGACAAGTACCCCAAGGTATTTGAAGTTCCAATGGATTTACCTCCTTCCAGGGGTGAGCATGATCATAGCATCCCTCTTCTGATAGGCAACCAACCCCCCAATGTACGTCCCTATAGGTATCCATTTTCTCAAAAAAATGAAACCGAAAAGATGGTACATGAATTACTATAGGTGGGGGTAATTCTCCCTAGTACCAACTCATATTCTTCTCTTGTGGTGATGGTCTTAAAAAAATAAGGTACTTGGTGCATGCATCCCAATTTTCGTTCCTTGAATAAAGTGACCATCAAAGATAAGTTTCCCATTCTTGTCATTGATGATCTGTTGGATGAACTCCAAGGTGTCGATGTCTTCACCAAATTATATCTACGCTCCAGTTATCACTAGATTCTGATGAAGGCGAAAAAATTATGAATACTTCTTTCAAAACTCATGAAGGACATTATGAATTCTTGTTCATTCCTTTTGGACTCTATAATTCCCCATCCACCTTCCAAAGTCTCATGAACAAAATATTGAAACCTTACCTTTGACAATTTTTCCTAGTTTTCTTTGATGGCATCCTCATCTACAACAACACTTGGGATAGCCACCTTCTGCATGTGGAAAAAGTCCTTCATTTGTTGCAACACAACCAATTTTTTGTCAAAAAGAGAAAATATTGCTTTGGATCCAGCGAAGTGGAATACGTGGGACACATTGTGGGTCGAAAAGGGGTAAAAGTGGACCCCAAAAATATACAATCTATGCAGGAGTGGCCACAACCCACGACTTTAAAGTTCCTAAGGGGTTTTCTCAGTCTCACAGAATATTATAGGAAATTTGTCCACCATTATGGAAAAATTGTTAAGCCCTTGATTGACCTTCTTAAGAAGAATGAATTTCATTGGACACCTATTGTTGATCAAGCCTTCATATAGTTAAAGAGGACCATGTGCACTACTCTGTCCTAGCCACTCCTGACTTCAAAAAAACCTTTGTGGTGGAATAAAATTCTTCTAGCACTGGTCTAGGTACAATGCTCACACAAGATGGTAGATCTGTGGCCTTTACTAGAAAAGTGTTGAGTGGTCGCAATCTAGGAAGATCTACATATGAAAAAGAAATGATGACCAATCATAGATATATCTTTTAGTCCAAGAGGATTACCACCTCTCTAAAAACGAAGGAGGACTAATGTCCTCGTGAGGTTGTCATTTTGGTCCTGACATATTCAAGCATCAACATTTTTGGTGACCATACTGGGGAATGCTTTGTTTTCAAGAGATATGATACCTTTTGGATCATATATTATTGGAAGACCAGAAGAAGTTTGGTTGCAGTTTGAGAGAAAATTTAGAGATTGATTCAAGATGAATTGGGTTTTGGAGAACCTTGTTCAAAGAACATTGAAAGGCCTTGAAGGTTTATTGTTGAAATTTCAATCACAAATCAGTTGTGACAAAATTTATGGAACCAGAAAACCACCAAAGATTTGGGAGAATGATCTCCCTGAAAACTCCATCCTCAAAACTCAATATCTTAAAGAAATATTCCCCGATGACTTCACTAAAAAGATCTCAAAATTTCAAGAAGATGTATATGAAGACTCCTCTTAGGAATTTTTCTCATGATATCAAGAGATTTATCCTCCTCCATAAACAGAAGTTGTTCAATGAACAGTAAAAGGAGAAGGTATCCAAAGAAAGAAAAGGTTGCACAGAAGCCCAATTAGTTTGTAAGGAGAATTTCACCCCTTGCCAGATATTTCCATGGACAAATTTCCGACATTCTGCGGGAATGTTTCAGAAGATGCAAAGAAACATTTGATTAAATTTGACAGTGCTTGTGAAATTTTTAATGTGGCTCAAAATGATGTTGCATGCCAGTTATTTATCTTGAATTTAAAAGAAAATGCTAGTGAATGGTTTAATTCATTGTTTCCTGGAACCATCACTAGTTGGGATGTACTAGAAAACTTGTTTGTCGAAAGATATTTCTCAAGAAAAGATCCATATTCTCTTTTCTTGAAGTTGATTGAAATCAATATTAACAAAGAAGAAACAGTTAAATATTTTTCTTTCAGATTTATGAAAGTTCTTTATGAGATTCCCCAGGAAATGTTTCCAAAAGATGCCATTATTTTCAGTTGTTACAAAAATGTTTTGCCCACAAATTTGAGATTTCTATTGTGGCAAGAATGAAAACACAACTGGAAAGAATTAATTCAACGAGATCAACTCATTGAAATATTTTTTCTTGAAACCGGTGCCAACATATTAGACCCCTCGAAATTTATCCAAGTAAAATGGAGGAATGAATTTAGAAGAAAAATTTGAGGAAAGAAATGTATTTTTTTTTTAGATCTTGATCTTGAAACAGAAAATGAAAACACTAAATTTTCAATTCAAGAAGAAAACCATCCTATGTATGATTCATGGGAGGTAAATTTCAATCTCTCATGTGCTCAATTTGAGAATTATGATTATAACGAAATCAAGGATGAACATGAAGACTCAATTTAGTTTGAAAATATTGTAGCAAAGTCTCAAATAATACAACCAATGTACATCAAGCCACAGCAACAATGTTTACAACTGAGGGATAGAAATCATCACTTTACATCATATTTTTATTATGTTGATTGTTTTCCTAAAGTAGAGTTTCATGAAGAAATCATTTCAAAAGCATCAAAGGAAAGACATTTGAAGAAAAAGGAATCATGGATGATACATTTTATTTCTAAAGATCATGAAGTTATTGATGAGCAACAAAATATGGCCTTACAGTTCCCCACAAAATTTCACCAACAATCCACCATTGCAACCTCACTACAGAGACATGATCATTGTACAAAGGAAGAATTCCTTCAAGGAATTGATGTTGAATTAGAAATCTTAGATGTAGTTGATGATAAGGAAAAAGATGAAATTATTCTCATATTGAAAACTTTTTATCCAATCAAATAACACAATATTCTTGAGCAAATAAAAGTTGATTTAATTGAATCATGGTTCCAAAGCATTGTTGGCCAAGCAATACAATCAGATTTCAAGCACATCTTGCTCAGACTCATCACAATATACTTTGGGCATGATTTTTATCATTTGGTAGCAGCCTCAACATATTGCCCAATTTAGGAGTTGATTCCACAAGTCGTTTGGATGCTTGAATGGCTCCATTGAAAATATTCCTACACCTAAGGTGCCCCTTTCTTTCAAGTTAGGGTAGGTAGATCATATATGTATATATTTTTGTTCAATGTTGCACAATAAGGCAGTCCTTATATTGAAGTTTGAAGATAACTCCATGAAAGAAGAATAACTTCAAGAGTTCATTTTGAATATGACTTCGTAGCCCAATGGAGAAGGTAGGTGATCTTAATATTCTATGTTCTTAGCAACCCACAGAGGGTCTCTATCCCACAGTTGGAGCTAGTTGTTGACCAAAATTTGGTCACCTATATGTTCCCGCTCCTGGAATAATAAAAATATATATTGGAAGATGTTATATGTTCATTGCATAGCCTTCAGTATTAGCCTCTCCATGCATTTCACGGAATGAAAATCGGAGTCTCCATGACCAAGATATGCATACTTTTTTCCAGAAGTCTAATGGAGGTGTTACAACAAGGAATATGTAAAATGTTCTAAGTCACATGTTCTCTCCTCTCCTTTCCCTTCACCCGTATTCATCCTTCCATTCTATACTTAATTTGTTTTTCTCATTGTCTCATTACTTTCATATTCCCCTTACCATTTTCCTTTATTCCTTTCCACGTTCACATTCATTTCCCTTTTCCTTTATTTTCTCATTTCCTTTCCATATTTCTTTATCCCATTTTTTCATTTCTTTCCTTTTCCATTTTTTCTTTCCCAAATTTCACATAATTCATTTATTTCTCATATATTTATTTTCATTTTTCATATTTTCCATATTTCACATGACCCATTATATACTTTTCAGACTTAGTTTTATTTACTATGGTTTACCACGTTATAGTATGTGTTATCTCCTCTACCCTCATAATGCACTTTGACACTATTTACCTCTCCTCTCCACTTCACCTACACTTAGAATGTTATATGATTATGTCCGACCGATTATCAAGACTTATAATATTTTACAACTTCTTTTTACTACTATTTACCTCTCCTCTCCACTTCACCTACACTTATAATTTTTCACACTCATTTCTTACTATGTATTACCGTGTGTGACTTCCTCACCTACCTCTGCATTCACTTAAATCGACGAACCCACCATATTATTTTAATTGTATTACCACGCATGACTTCCTCACCTACCTCTGCATTCACTTAAATCGACGAACCCGCCATATTATTTTAATAATAATTTTCCTATCCTAAGTTCTATGAGGAACATATCCAAGTGACACATGGCACTTTATTAACCAATGAGATACATCCACATGGTAGTGAATGGATGGTTCCACATGGAAACTAATTAATGAAGACACGTGTGGCATACAAAAAGTGACACATGGCATGATTTTATTGGATGACATATGGAAGATTCTTATGAGCAGATTATTGGCCTACCAAGTAATGACATGTAGAAACATTTGGTTGAGTGACTCATCATTGCTGACTAGGAATATTGGTGGTTGACTCGGCATACAAAATTATTATTATATTCAACAATTTTCCATGGGTCGAAATCCTCCAAGCTCTATAGTTCCTTCTCTTCTTGTGTTTCTTGCTAAGTATATAAAACACTTAGTTTTATATATCTTAAATAATATAATATCCCAATGCATGTGGGATAGACTTTCAAACCAAAAAAGTCAAATTTTATGAACGGAAGCATGAAATTCATCCAAGGGCCCACATTTTCCCATCAATTTTGATCAACGATGGTTGCATGTTGATCTTGCGGAGGCCATAACTTGAGCTTTGAGTGTCAGAAGCGCATAAAATTTATATTGTTGGAAATTTATTTCAGTGTAGAAGATGGTGGTATAGGTTTCAAGTGCTTAAAGTTGATAATTTTTTCTCGTAAATTAAAATATCAATCAGATGCATTTTAATGGGCTTGTGTGACAACCCAACTTCATGAGCTCACATCTTGAGATTCGAGCAACGGATTTGGGAAAATTTTATATCATTGGAAATATGAGAAGATGAAGAGAACATAAGAAGTGGTTTACATGGATAAAAAGTTGGTTTTAACTTCCAAATAATTAAATTATAGTCGTCCTCTTTTAGTAGAGAATTAATTAAATTTAAAAAAAATTATAATTAATTAAAAACTTTTATTAAAAGGGGAGCGGGACCCACTTTCAATGTACTTGTATTAATGATGTGAATTCATTCATGAGGAATTAATGAGGCATTAATTAAATGGAATGTTTAAAGAAGAAACTTGTACGGGAATTTCAAGAGAGGAAGAAAACCCTAACTGCTCAAGTAGTTAGAAAATCTCTTCTTTAAAAGAGAAGAGAGGCTTCATCAAGAGGTCCAAGAATTAGTATTGTCAAAGGGGAAGGGTAGAATATCAAAGGAATAATAAGGTAAAACCATGGATACACAATCAATCTTTTGATCAAAATAAATAAATCTCCATCTTCTCCATTATTTTTATATATATTCTTCTACACCACTTCTCATAGTTTTATGCTCGAATCTCATAGTTGGGCACAAGGATGAGTTGTGGAGTGTTATTCTTATATTCTTCTAAGATATTTTCTTATATGATCATGGAGTATTTGCAGCCATCGATATGGTTTTCAAAGATTTTGTAATGAAGAACATCTTTCATAAATAAAACTCCACAAAGAATTGTTCTGGGGTTGATCGTGACTGTGTTTTGTAACCCTGTTTTTAGAATGTAAATTATTTGAGGTTGACCTAACAAATTATCTTTTGATCTTGATTGCAGTACTCTGTTAAAATTCCTTGAGATGATCAAATCATTCTCTCCTATGAAGAAGATATCAATGTATTTATATATTGTTAAGAAGATTGTGTGTGATGTTGATCACAATTTAATTTTGATGTTGAAGCCCTCCTTCAATCTTTTATTTTGATGCACATAAATATTCTATTTAGGTTATTGAAGAACCATTTTATTTCATAATATCAAGAAATAAAGATTTAGGGTTTTATACCTAGCATTCTCCTAATCCAAGATATCACAGATATATCTTTTAGTTCAAGAGGAGTACCACCTCTCTAAAAATGAAGGGGGGCTAATGTCCTCGTGAGGTTGTCGTTTTGGTCCTGACGGATTCAAGCGTCAACATTTTTGGTGACCATACTGGAGAACAATTTGTTTTCAAGAGATATGATATATTTTGGATCATATATTATTGGAAGAATAGAATCAGTTTGGTTGCAGTTTGAGAGAAAATTTAGTGATTGATTCAAGATGAATTGGGTTTTGGAGAACCTTATTCAAAGAACATTGAAAGGCCTTGAAGGTTTATTGTTGAAATTTTAGTCACAAATCAATTGTGACAAACTTTATGGAACCAGAAAAACACCAAAGATTTGGGAGGATGAACTCCTTGACAACTCCATTCTCAAAACTCAAGATCTTAAAGAAATATGCCACTGTGACTTCATTAAAAAGATCTCAAAATTTCAAGAAGATGTATATGAAGTCTCCTCCGATGAATTTTTCTCTTGCTATCAAGAGATTTCACCTCCTCCATCAATATAATTTTTTCAAGGAACAACAAAAGGAGAAGGTATCCAAAGAAAGAAAAGGTTGCACGGAAGCCCACTCAGCGTGCAAGGAGAAGTTCACCCCTTGCCAGATATTTCCATGGACAAATTTTCGACATTCTCCGAGAATGTTTCAGAAGATGCAATGAAACATTTTTTATTAAATTTGATAGTGCTTGTGAAATTTTTAATGTGGCTCAAAATGATGTTGCATGTTGGTTATTTATCTTGACTTTAAAAGAATATGCCAGTGAATGGTTTTATTCATTCCTTCCTGGAACCATCACTAGTGGGGATGTACAAGAAAATTTGTTTGTTGAAATATATTTCTCAAGAAAAGATCCATATTATTTTTTCTTGAAGTTGGTTGAAATCGGGATGAACAAAGAAGAAACAGTTAAAGATTTTTCTTTCATATTTATGAAAGTTCTTCATGAGATTCCTTAGGAAATGTTTCGAAACGATGTCATTATTTTCAGTTGTTATGAAAATTATTTGCCCACAAATTTGAGATTTCTATTGAGGTAAGAAGGAAAACACGGCTGGAAAGAATTAATGCAGGGGGCTCAACTCATTGAAATATTTGTTCTTGAAACCGGTGCCAACATATTCGACCCCATGAAATTTATGCAAGATAATGGAGGAATGAATTTAGAAGAAAAAATTGAGGAAAGAAATGAATTTTTTTTTTTAGATCCTGATCTTGAAACAGAAAATGAAAACACTAAATTTTCAATTCAAGAAGAACACCATCCTCTGTATGATTCATGGGAGGTAAATTTCAACCTCTCATGTGCTCAATTTCAGAATTATTATTATAGACAAATCAAGGATGAACATGAAGACTTAATTCATTTTGAAAAGATTGTAGCAAAGTCTCAAATAATGCAACCAATGTACATCAAGCCATAACAACAATGTTTACATCGGAGGGATATAAATCATCACTTTACATCAGATTTGTATTATGTTGATTATTTCTTGAAGCAGAGTTTCATGAAGGAAGCATTTTAAAAGCATCAAAGGAAAGACATTTGTAGCAACATGAATCATAGATGATACATTTTATTTCCGAATATCATGAAGTTATTGATGAACAACAAAATATGGCCTTACAGTTCCCCACAAAATTTCACCAATAGTTCACCATTGCAACCTCACTACAGAGACATAATCATTGTACAAAGGAAGAATTCCTTCAAGGAATTGATGTTGAATCAAAAATCTTAGATGTGGTTGATGATAACGAAAAAGATGAAATTATTCTCACATTGGAAACTCTTTATCCAATCAAAGAACACAATATTCTTGAGCAAATAAAATTTTATTTAATTGAATCATGGTTCCAAAGAATTTTTGGCCACACAATACAATCATATTTCAAGAACATCTTTCTCAGTCTCATCAAAGTATACTTTGGGCATGTTTTTTATCATTTGGTAGTGGCCTTAACATATTGCCCAATTAAGGATCTCATTCTACATGTCAGTTGGATGCTTGAATGGCTCCATTGGAAATCTACCTACACCTAAGGTGCCCCTTTCTTTCAAGTAAGTTAGGGTAGGTAGATCATATATGTATATATTTTTTTTTCAATGTTGCACAATAAGACAATCTTTATATTGAAGTTTGAATATAACTCCATGAAAGAAGAAGAATTTCAAGAGTTCATTTTGAATATGAATCCATAGCCCAATGGAGAAGGAAGGTGGTCTTAATATTCTGGTGTTCTCAGCAACCCACAGGGGGTCACTGTCCCGCAGTTGGAGCCAGTTGTTGAACAAAATTTGGTCACCTATATGTTGCCTCTCCTGGAATAATAAAAATATATATATTGGAAGTTGAATATTTTTGAACTATTATATGTTCATTTCATTGCCCTTGGTATCAACTTCTTCATGCATTTTGTGAAATCAAAATCGGAGTCTCCATGACCAAGATACGCATACTTCTGTCTAGAATTCTAATGGAGGTGTTATAAGAATAAATATTAAAAATGTTCTAAGTCACATGTTCTCTCCTCTCCTTTCCCCTCACCCCTATTCATTCTCTCATTCTATACTTAGTATTTTTTCACATTGTCTCATTACTTTCATATTCCCTTTACTATTTTCCACACTTAACCATTTTCCTTTATTCATTTCCACGTTCAGATTCATTTCCCTTTTCCTTTATTTTCCCATTTCCTTTCATTTTCCTTTCCATGTTTCTTTATCTCATTTTTCCATTTCTTTCCTTTTCCCTTTTTCCTTTCCCAAATTTCATGTAATTCTTTTATTTCCCATATATTTCTTTTCATTTTTTAGATTTTCCATATTTCACGTGACCCATTATATACTTTCCAGACTTAGTTTTATTTATTATGTCTTACCACGGGTTCATGATATTTCTTAAGAGTATGTCTTATCTCTGCTACCCTCACAATGCACTTTGACTTTCGCCACCTTCATAATGCACCCAAATCTTTTTACTACTCTTTACTATGTAACTTCTCCAACACTTAGCCAAATATATGAGTTACCGTGAGTTCATGGGTTTGTGGCTTGGTGAGGGTTGTTGATGTTTATTTCATGTTATATGAGTCCATCCGACCGATTATCAAGACTTAGAATATTTTACAACTTATTTTTACTACTATTTACATCTCCTCTCCACTTCACCTACACTTAGATTATTATATGAGTCCATCTGACCAATTATCAAGACTTAAAATATTTTACAACTTCTTTTTACTACTATTTACCTCTCCTCTCCACTTCACCTACACTTAGAATGTTATATGAGTCTGTCCGACCAATTATCAAGACTTATAATATTTTACAACTTATTTTTACTACTATTTACCTCTCCTCTCCACTTCACG
Source organism: Picea engelmannii (assembly GCA_009831015.1). Classification (NCBI taxonomy): domain Eukaryota; kingdom Viridiplantae; phylum Streptophyta; class Pinopsida; order Pinales; family Pinaceae; genus Picea; species Picea engelmannii. The sequence continues at coordinate 271,705 of ML794517.1, forward strand.
TACACTTAGAATTATTTTTCATACTCATTTCTTACTATGTATTACCGCAGGTAACTTCCTCACCTACCTTTGCATTCACTAAACCAGCGAACCCACCATATTATTTTAATAATATTTTTTGTATCCTAAGTTCTATGAGGAACATCTCCAAGTGACACATGGAACTTTATTAACCAATGAGATACATCCACATGACAATTAATGGATGGTGCCACATGACAACTAATTAATGAAGACATGTGGCGGCATACAAAAAAGTGACACATGGCGTGATTATTGGATGACATATGGAAGATTCTTATGGGAATATTGTTGGCCTACCGAGTGATGACATGTGAAAAAATTTGGTTGGATGACTCATCATTGCTGACTGGGTAAATTGGTGGTTGACTGGGCATACAAAATTATTATTATATTCAACAATTTTCCAAGGGTCAAAATCCTCCAAGCTCCATAGTTCCTTCTCTTCTTATGTTTCTTGCTAAGTATATCAAACACTTAGCTTTATATATATTAAAGAATATACTATTCCAATGCATGTGGGATAGACTTTAAAACCAAAAAATTCAAATTTTATGAAGGGAAGCATGAAATTCATCTAAGGGCCCACGTTTTCCCATCAATTTTGATCGATGGTGGCTGAGCGTTGATCTTGCAAAGGCCATAACTTGAGCTCCGGGTGTCGGAATCACACAAAATTTATACTATTGGAAATGTATTTTAGCATAGAAGATGGTGGTATAGGTTTAAAGTGATTAAATTTGATACATTTTTCTCATAAATTAAAGTATCAGTCAAATGCATTTTAATGGGCCTATGTGACAACCCAACTTCATGAGCTCGTATCTTGAGATCCGAGCAACGGATTTGGGAAAATTTTATATCATTGGAAATATGAGACAATGAATATAAAATTAACTTACATTCGTCCTCTTTTAGTGGAGAATTAATTAAATTTAAAAAAAAAAAAACATAAAAGTTTAATTAAAAAAAATTATTAAAAGGAGAGAGGGACCCACTTTCAATGTACTTTTATTAATGATGTGAATTAATTCATGAGGAATTAATTAAAGTGAATTTTTAAAGAAGAAATTTGTATGATAATTTTAAGAGAGGAAGAAAACCCTAACTGCTCAGGTAGTTAGAAAATCTCTTCTTAAAAAAAGAAGATAGGCTTCATCAAGAGGTCCAAGAATCAGTATTGTCAAAGGGGCAGGGAAGAATATCAAAGGAAGAAGAAGGTACAACCATGGATACACAATCAAGCTTCTGATCAAAAGAAATAAATCTCCATCTTCTCCATTTTGTTTTTATATATATTCTTCTACACCACTTCTCATAGTTTTATGCTCAAATCTCGGAGTTGGGCACAAGGGTGATTTGTTGAGTGTTATTATTATATTATTCTAAGATATTTTCTTATATGATCATGGAGTATTTGTAGCCACCTATATGGTTTTCAAATTGTTTTTAATGAAGAACATATTTCGTAAATAAAACTCCACAAAGAATTGCTTCGGGGTTGATCTTGAATGTGCTTTGTAACCCTGTTTTCATAATATAAAGTATTTGAGGTTGACCTATCAAATTCTCTTTTGATCTTGATTGCAGTACTCTATTAAAATTCTTTGAGATGATCAAATCATTATCTCCTATGAAGAAGATATTGATGTATTTATATATATTGTTAAGAAGATTGTGTGTGATGTTGATCACAATTTAATTTTGATGTTGAAGCCCTCCTTCAATCTTTTATTTTGATGCACATAAAGATTGTACTTAGGTTATTGAAGAACCATTTTATTTCATAATCACAAGAAATAAAGATTTAGTTTTTTCTACCTAGCATTCTCCTAATCCAAGATATCATAGATATATCTTTTAGTCCAAGAGGAGTACCACCTCTCTAAAAATGAAGGGGGACTAATTTCCTCGTGAGGTTGTCGTTTTGGTCCTAACGGGTTCGAGCGTCAACAAGTAGTACATGCATTGTCTATACAACATGAGGAGGACATATCCCTCTTTGTCTTATCTTTATTGGTCCCTGATTGGATTGAATAAGTACTCCAAGAGTGGGTAAATTACCTAACTCTTTCTTGATTAATTCAATGCCTTCAGGAGGAATCTAATCCTCCCATCGGCTACACTTGGTAGGACAATATTCTCATATATAAGGATCACCTGGTTTTATCGTCCTAATCATCACTCAAGATGAGGCTCTTAAATGGGTTGCACTCATCAGCTATTGTGGGTCATTCGGGCTTCCAAAATACCTATGTGTGTGCACGTCGTTATTGTTTCTAGGAAAGAATGAAGAAGGATATCCTTCACTTTGTCAGTACCAAATGTGAAGTGTGCCAATGTAATAAAGGTGAAACTATCAAGTCTCCAGGAGCTATAAAACCCCTACCCATTTCAACTTCTATGTGGATAGAAATATTCATGGAATTTATAGTGGGCCTTCCTAAAGATGGGAACAAGTCCTTTGTCATGGTGGTGGTTGATCGCCTCTGCAAATATGCTCATTTTTGTGCCTTACCCCACCCTTTCACACCAACACTAGTAGCATAGGTTTTCCTTGATCATATTTTCAAGTTACATGGCATGCCCACCTCTATTGTATATGATCGTGACCCAACTTTAACCATCACATTTTGGCAAGAGATATTTAAATTGCAAGGCACCCAATTGAACATGAGCACATCCTATCACCCCCAGTCAAACTGAAGTAGTCAACAAATGTTTGTGATCAGGGGATCAAATTTTGCTCAAAAATTCAAAGTGCTCGGAATCGCTTCAAACCGGATGCGAGCGTAGGCCTCGTCGTTGCGAACCCAACGCAACTCGTTTCGTCTCAAATGGACGTCGGGAGCGAGATATTTAGCGATCTGTTCGTCAAGTCAAACAGGTAAAAAACAAATTGTTGACTGTACAGTCCGTACAGTCCGTACGGGATGACGTGGCAGGGCCGTACAGACCGTACGATGATGTGGCATCCGATGACGTGGCAGAATCCTGTTGGTTGTTGGAGGCGAATGATGTGTTGACACGTGTCATTCTATGATTGGTGGTTTGATGCCACGTCGCCCAATCAAGGGATACCACGTGGCACCTTTATATTGGTTGATTGTTATATGCAAAATATGTTGGAGTCCATGGGGTTCGAACCCCGGACCTCCCCACCGCATAAACCTTTATAAACATTCACCCGACCATTACACCGCTAGTTGTTCCTTGATACATAAGTGTGTTTTAAATTATTTGAATTCACATTATGTATTGAATGGCGGGGGGGACGGGTCGGGGCTTAGCCCCGACCCGCAGTCTTGTGGATAACATATGTGACCATATATTGGTGCTAAACCAAAGCCCGCAGCAATGTTGTATTATCATAACCATGCATTTGTGTAAAGAACGCGCAGGAAGTTAACACATGGAAAGTCGTGCGGTTATATAATGTGTGGCCCCATTTCACATGGGCGCGAAACTCGGTCACATGGGTTTCCATGTGACCATGTATGGAGCGCGGGGGAAGTTAAACAGTTGCAACGGTGTTAACCACTTTTTTCCATGTGCACGGTCATATGACCCTTATACGCCCAGGAGCTAGGCGGTTAGGGGCTGGCGCGCCCTTAACCGTCTTACGGTTTGCACCGTTGGCGCGGTTGCGCCCGGTGCTGGGTTTTCACTCTATTAATTGCGTGTGAGCCAGGTTCAAACAAGAGGGGGTGCAATTTGTAGATGCAGAGACAACAAGCTTGAAGAGGGAGACTTCCAGGAGGCCTAACTTCTTCATTTTTCGACCGATTGAGGTGCCGAAAGAGCCTAGACAGGGGTTTTGAGACGCTCTGAAGCCATTGGAGCAGTTGGTTTGTCAGTTTGAACATTGTAAGACATGTTTTTGAGAAATTTTTGAGCAATTAATAATAATGATCCATTGGAAGCTGGACCAGGAGATGTAGCCCAAGAGAGGGGTGAACTCCTTTATCAATTGTTGTGCTTATGTGTTTATGTTCATTGATTATGT
>ML794517.1:281853-323125 GCA_009831015.1 Picea engelmannii
ATCCATTGGAAGCTGGACCAGGAGATGTAGCCCAAGAGAGGGGTGAACTCCTTTATCAATTGTTGTGCTTATGTGTTTATGTTCATTGATTATGTTGTTGTCTATGTGTAATTTTCATAAGTAATCCTTTACTCTATGTGTTGCACACTGATCCTTTTGCCTTAAACACATAACATTTACATTGCAAATAATTTCAAGTATTTCAAGTCTTCTTCATTTTTAGATCAGTTTGGAAACCTACTTGAGGTGTTTTTCTTCTGAAAAACAACACCACTAGGTGCAATGGATCATTTTGGTTGAATGGTGGTACAATACTTCCTATCATACGGCCACTAAAATGACCCCATATGAAGAAGTGTATGGACAACGCCCACCTACAATATCTACATATCTTCCAGGCACATCAAAAGTCCAATCTATTTATACAAGGTTGCAAGTTTGAACAACCACCCTAGTGGCTCTAAAGGATAACCTCCACATGGCCCAAAATCGCATGAAGCAACATGCAGACCAACATCATTCAGAAAGGGTTTTTCAGGAAGGTGATCAGGTGTTTCTCAGGCTCCAACCTTACAAACAAACATCTCTCAAAGCGCAAGGGCATAACAAACTAGCACCCAAGTCTTATGAGACCTACCAAACCATCAAGTGTATTAGTTCAGTGGCCTACAAATTGGCCCTTCCAGCTACTTCCAAAATACATCCAGTGTTCCATGTTTCATGTTTGAAGAAAGTGATCAGAAAAAATTGTAGGGTCCAAACCATCCTTCTGGAATTAGATGAAGAATGATCCCTTTGGATCCAACCAGAAGAAATCCTTAATTCCCGTGAAATTTAGTTACATGAAAAAACTATCAAGGAAGTGTTGATCAAGTGGAAGGACACCTCACCAGAGGATGCGACTTGGGAACCAGCGGCCATACTCCAACAGTTTCTGCACCTTTAGCCTTGAGTACAAGGATTCTTTTGAAGGGGGAGGGAATGTTAGGATCCAATCATAACCCCTCTTCGTGGGTCATTAGTTAGTATGATATGCTTTCTATGTAATAAAGGTCGACATTAATTAATAAGTCCTAATAAATAAAGGAGAATAAGTCAGTGTAAGAAGACCGAATAGAAGCTTTCGGTTCTAGAAATATCTTCCCTTAGAAGTTTCTTTAGAAGATAGAATTAGTATAAATAAGAGTAGGAGGTATTTGATATTTTGTCTTGGAGATTATTGTAATAGAGCTTTGTTGTGTTGAAGGTTTCCCCCTCAAAGAGGCAAGTGAACATTGCTATCTCTAATAAAGGTGTTTTTTCTGGTGTTATTTTGGTATTGTTCTAGCTATAATCTTGTTGTTCCATTATTGCTTGCTAAATATTTATGTTCCGCATATCATTATTCATCTGGTATATTGCATTTGGTCTGCAAATTGATAAAAACCTCCATTTTGTGAATACCTCTCTATATCTATGTCTTTGACGTTATTTTTCTGTAGGATAAACAGTTTAGTTGTTGATGAAAGTATAGACATAGATAGAGTCGGCTATGTAGATTCCAAATATATAATTTTTAAAAAATAATAATATTGTTTACTATTTTTAATCTATTTTTGTCTTCGCATATATCAAAATCCTAGAATACATACCTCTCTTATTTATGCTATAACTTTTTTTCAACTTAACCTTTTCTCAAATGAGTTATATGCAGCACTAGAGGAGACCCATATCTACGATCTAAAAAAAATGAATTGTTTTTATCATGTTAAGACCCTCTTAGCCTGCACGAACAAAAGTCGTTGTAATTTCAGGAATATGTTGACTTTGATAATTTTAAAAATATATAAAATAAATATTTTAAATTTCCAAAAAATACACCGCACAATAAAAATGGGTTATCTACAAGTATACAAGTTTTCATAATAAAATTCCATCATTAAGGTACTCAACACCTGCATGAACAAAAACATATACCTTATATTTTGTTGGGAAAATAGGATACCACTGTTAGAAAAAATCAAATTCGACATAATTGTTCATAATTTATATGAATAAAAGTTGTATATTCGGAAAGCTAATTCAATTTCATACGTTTCATTTTCTTACACCATATTCAAATTAATTGTAAAAGTACCTTTAATAATCCATCCAAGTTAACAGATTGTTGTTTTTCCTACTTTTCATTACCACTAACGCATCATGAGAGACTATCATTAGCTTGCATTCACCCTACAATGTTCTTATAAATAGATATAGACACTTTATGTATACCTTCTTACTACTATGTTTGTTGCAACAAGAAGAGTTCATACATCTATAGCATGTTATCTTTTTGAAGGAATCTATCTTTTATGAGTAATGTAAAGAGGAAAGAAAGTAACCATCGAATAACATGTAGAATATTATTCATGCCAAATATTTTCTTTACTATATTAATAATGAGAATCCATGGAAATGTATAGTAAAAGTATAGCATAATTATAAGAATATATATATCATATTTTCTAGGAAACATTTTCCTTTCCAAGATTTGTTGTACAAAAGATTAAAATATTTTTTAGTATAAAAATATTTAAATGGCCCATTTATCTATAGACTGAAAGTACATTGTGATAACAAAAGAATGGTTTCTATTTTTTTAAGTAGCCTATAAATAAAGTTAGAACAATGTAAGAATGCTCCTATGAATACAATATGTAACCAATCTATACAGAGATATAATATGAACTTTAAATAGAAAAAATAGACTTGCAAGATAGTTAAAAGTCTTTTATTTATCTCTAATATCTATCAAAGTCTAAAGCTCAAATGATTGCAGGGTATTTGTTTCAAAAACCCTATAGCCAATGATTAAGTCATTTGACTCAAGTTAACAACATTATTATAATTGTTACACTAATCAAAACCATCAAACGTCAGTGTAGCCAAGGTAAAGCTATTGTCAACCCTAGTAATAAACTAAACAAACAAATAGGTATATTCGGGAGACAGGTGTAGTAAACACCAAGTCGTAACTATATTTTAAAGCCTCTAAGAATAAACGAAGTTTAGAAACTAATCTAACTTATACTTATAGAATAAATAGTAAGTCGGTATACTAAGTTGGAGTGCATTATTGTGTTTCTCAATCCCTCCCTTGACTATGTTGTACCTCCTCGACCAAGTCGCATGGACTCGGCATCCTCTGACCCCCCTTGATAATTCATAGAAGTGTGCTACCACTGACCCGGCTCATGAAAATGGTCTTCCTCCTATTCACACAACCATGTCTATTGTAGTGGCTATGGATTTTGAAGATTCATTAACCCAACTAAATCAAGAAGTGGATACCCATTTTTGGTATAATTGATATTTCATGGTTTCATATAGATGCAGTGTTATCTTATGCTTTTATTAGGTTAGTTTATTAAATAGCATTCTTGTGGCTTCTTTCACAGATGTTTTTTGAACAATCATCAAGTTTTCAAAGTCCACGACTAGTAGTATTGAAAGAATAGGAGCTATGGCATGCTAACTTTGTTCCCATTTTGTAACATTTTTAGTTGAATGGCTTGACAACAACATATTTTAATGCAAACCCCTACCTATTACTATGAAATATTTATTATAATAAAGATTAAGTTATAACTAAAGTTTTTAATTTCAATAATCGTTCATTTACAAGTATGATATTATGAGATAACCTACTTTCAATTTTAAAGAAAAAAAACAAGATAATGGTAGTTACCAACTTGAAGAGTGTTATGACCTCAAAATGAGAACTTTATTCTTAAAATCACATATTTTTTGGTCAAAAACATTGAAATCGGACCCAAAATCGAAAAGTGGTGCTAATAGTAGCACACTCCTTTTTAATCATTAAAATTACAACCTTTTGCAACCATGACCTTAAATTCTTGTAATTTTTTTCATTAAAAAATGCATTTTTATTTGAGATGAACAAAAATACAATACTCGGGTTCTCTAGGCACAGTCCAAAAAGGATTATCTAGAGATAGACCTCTATATAATGTCATTATAGTAATACATCTAGAAAGTTACACATCCTTCATAATATCAAGTATATTATCTTTCAAGTAATTGAAAACAAATAGTAGACTTAATAGTCCTATGTACTGACATATTACAAGTTCAAAAAGAATTCAGAAATCATTAAATGAAAATTGTTGTAAGACCATTGTATGGCCATCATGTACTTCTTCCAAGGAACCTAAAAATAGAATTCCTTGTGGATTAACCTTTGGAATAACCTTATAGTATGTAAATAAAGCATTAACCTGGGAAACTACCTAAAAAGTAAGAATCATCTTCTCTTCAAACAAAGTATAGTTTCTAGCTATCCATATTCTGGACAAAACCAAAAATGATATGCCCCTGAAGTACTTTAGATATTTCCGAGTAAACCAAACATTAAGGCATGTATCTAAGGATTCACATTTCTAAGGGTTTTGGATACCCTAAATCTCCCCAACCTCGACCCAGACTTTCTAAGAAAAATTACAATGCAAGAACAAATGTGAAGTGTTTTCCTCACTACACCTACAAAGTAAACAAATACATGAACCTACTTTATTTATTTATTAGAGGACTTCCCATTTTTAAATTTTATTGTTCAAAATGAGCCACATAAACAACTTGAAATTGGGAGGGGCCTTAACTTTCCAAAGCTTCTTCCACCACCATTTATCTTCACCTAGTCCTGGCCCAAAAAGAGTCGAGTATCCAAGACTAGGGGTATAATTTCCCCTTGCTCCATTCAAAGCCCAAATTAATTCATCCAGCGAATTGTTCAATCTTATGTGTGCCTTCTTGGGTTCCTCTAAAAAGTGATCCCACCTTTGGGCCAAGTTTCCTTCTAGACCAAGTTCAACCACCTTTCTCTAGACTTCATACCATAGATATGTGTCATATGGGTTGTCAATCAAATTTAGTGTGAATCTAACAATTACCTGTAGGTGATGTATGATTTCATCATGAATAAAATCCCCATAATGTTTCCAACAAAACCCTCAAAATCAACCTATGAATAAAAATGTATTACTACCAACAACACCCTTTTTTTTCAGGATTAAAAATTTTAACATGTTTGAAACTACGACCTTAACAACTGGTACTCTTTGAACAAAAACCTTAAAAATGTCTTGTGAATCGAAAAGTGGTGCTACTAGTAACACTTTTTTTTTCACAATTAAAATTATAACTTGCATAAAACAATGGTCTTAACAACTAGTATCATTGCAACCAAAATATTAAAATCAGCCCCAATATCGAAAAGTTATGCTACTACTAGAATCTTTTTCTTTCATGGTTAAAATTACAACATTTTTCACGATGTGGCCTTAACAGTCAATGTTGTCACAACAACAAAAATATAGCTTAAAATCAACCCTTGAATCTAAAAGTGGTTCTACTAGTAAGACCTTTTATTTTTCGGGGTTAAAAAACTTGATTGAAACCATGACATTAGTAATCAATCTTGTTGCAACCAAAATCTCAAAATCAAAGAGTGAAGAAAACAAAGAGAATAATTTATATCTTAAAAAATAATTAAAAAAACATATTTCAAAATAATTAAAGAAAAAAATGTCAATTGGGTTTAGCCCGAGTGGTTTGTGCTAAGGGGTGTTTCCCCCCCCCACCCAGGTTCAAATCCTGCAAGTGACATGTTGAGCTCTTAAATGAGAAAGTTATCAAAAAAAGCCTCGGCTTTCTACAAAAATCCGGTTTACCTCAGGTACCATCCTCTAAATGCGGGGAAGTGTCTGGTGGGTTTCCTAGGCTCTATTCCAAGTAAAAAAAAAATTAAAGAATTTTATTTTCTAAGAATACCCCGGGTTTCCTTCACCCTTCTTTACCATTTTTTTTAAATCAAAAAATTTAAAAAATAATATAAATAAATAAATTGTAAAAAAAAAAAAAAGACTTTAAAAATCAATTTTAAAAAAGTGTTTGTGTCTGTGTATTCCAAAGAAAAATGTCTCAAAATTTTATTTATAAAATAGAATTACATTATCAAATGTTGTATAGCATTCAAATTTACCTCATAAAGCTTATAGAAAAAAATAACTTTAGCAATCCCCTTATATATAAATACATCAAAAACTTCCAACATTATGGCTTTAGTAATTTTTATCGAAAAACAATTGTTTCCAGCCATATTTCATAAATACATCCCTTTTTTATTATTTAATGTATCAACTAACATTCATTATTTGTTTCATCCAACACCTTTGTGATAACCTCAAAGCCTTAAGACACTTATAACATTGAGTCAAAATTTATATCCAAGGATCATGCATATGTTTAAAAATTTATCCTCGATGATCCTCAAGGACTTTCCAAATTCCTATGTCGAGCTCTAAACCTACTTTGCATAACCCATCAACGATATGGTTTCTATCCCTATAGACATGTGCAAAGGAAATATGAGTGAAGTATAACTATAAAGACAAAACATCAAGAAACAAAGATTTTGGTATAAAATTCCTTAGGGCCACATCTTGTTTCATCCACAGAATTACAAGGATTGAATATCCAAATATTTATATATGAGTTACATTGTATTCCCAAGCCAACGTCAATCCCAATTTTAAGTGCCATCAGTTCAGAAAAGTTATTTGTTTCTTGACTTATTCCTACTTTGAAAGAAAAACTATGACTTAGAGAAAGATGGAGGATCCCCCCTACCCCACCCCTAGGATGGTTCCCTAAGAAGCACCATCGAAGAAATCCCATCAAGAATATTTATTAATTAGTAATCTAATTGACTGTCTTATAGATTGTTTTTCATGATACTAAGGAAAAGAAAATAGAATATTTAAGCTTTGGACAACACATTTAGGAGGTAATGTGTCCTTATCCTCAAACAATATAGGCCATCAAAACAATTTAGAAGAATAAAATTTGAATGACCTCGATAGGCCTTCATGCCAACTTAAAATAACAACATTCAATTACCCTCAATAAGTCGTTGGGCCAATTTTAAAGAAAAACTTTTAAATGCCCTCAATAGGTTATCAAGCCATTTTGAAGAACCAACTTTTGAATTCCCTTGATAGGCCATCGATCCTCTACCGAAGATGTCATTTTGAAATATATTTCCAATGATCCATTTTGAAAGATCCAATTAGGACTCTTTTGAAGATGCACCTAATGCAAACAAAGAGGCCATTGGGATTTTTGAAAATTTTCTCGACTTTGAAAGCCATTAAGGCAAAGGCCAAAAATCATCATTCAAAGGTAACACTTTGAATTCCAATAGAAAGGTATAGGCCATTGGTCCCTTTCAAAATATTTCATTAGGAACTTTTGAAATATCAACCTGATAGGCCATTTGACCTCTTCAAAAGATTCCCATTGGTCATCTTTATAAGATGTACCTATTTTGAAAGATAAGGCCATTGGGCCTCTTCCAGAGAAGAGCCCAATTGGGCCACTTCGAAGATAATATTTTGAAAAACAAAACAAAAGGGATTTTTGACCCATTTGAAGAAATATTTTGAATCAATCAAGGGCTAACCGACCATTACTCGAAATAACACTTTGAGGTAAACAACTAGGGCCATAATAGGCACCATTCAAAGACAGTACTTCAAACTTAGCAAAAGGGTCTAAAATCACCACTAAATCATAGGCTCTGAATAACATTTAAACTGATAAGGTCTAAAATCTTATGCGAAGGACCCTCCTCTGGATTGGTGTTTGGCCTATGGTCATGTCGATATGAACAAGATGGAATCAATTTGGATTTATCCCATGCCATCCATCGTCTAATGCATCGCATAATGCCAAAAGGAATAGCATAAATTCAAACAAAAATACACTAAGGGAATTTGAATTATAGAGGCATATAGTCTATCAATGCAACCATCATGCATACATAAAACTCAGATGTAGAAGATAATTTGAGTCGATTAAACCCTAAGGCATTTTTGAACTGACTATAACCAAGCACTAACTATTGTAGCCAAGCTAGCATGCAACATCATGCATTCATGATTTCCATTCCAATTCATACATAATAAAAACATATTTTATATTTGGAATTACAAACATAATTTCATATCATAGACGGGACACTTATTTTTGAACAATTTGGTCCAAGGAAATTGGTTGCTAACAAGTAATTTTTCACCGAATTGTAGGCATTCCCATGTGGATGTCACCCCAAGCCAAACCATGAGACCACTAGGGTGAAGGAAACATGCTAAGGATACTAAAGTATTCTCACCTAACACAATAGTTGTCAGGCTTAGCCAAGTAGTTCACCACAAAACACCCTAGTTAGTTATTTAGCCATCCCAGCCATGGCACTCCCTTCCAGTACCCCACATAACACAGGGAAGATATTCCTTTGTCTACTCAATAGTTCCTTAGGAATACTCTTCCCTCTAGTTCTCTTTAGTGTGTTATGAAGGATTCCAATCTACGTTCTACCTTCAAGAAAACCCAATACAGTTTAAACTTGGGCTCTTGAGCACTCATGGAACAACACTTTACAATGAATGGGGATAGTTTCCTATCATTCCAACCTCTATGTTCTTATGTATCTTTACATCTCTCTTATCAAGTTCATTATCCACCCTTCTTCAACTCTCCTTGGTGACTTGTAGGTTCAAATCACGGCCTTCAACATGAGAATGGTCATGAATGTGTCATGGGGAAGCATGAGCTAATGGAATGAATAAAATGATCCAATAGGATTGGTAAATTCTAAGTACATGGAGAGAGTGCACATGAAAAGAGATTGTTTGAATATCCATGAGGTTTGACTCTCTATTGGGATGGACTCTCTTACACTCTTCAATACTTGTACTCAACTCCCATGCTCTCATAACTATGGAAGGTGAACTTATCCACCAACCACCACTTGCATTCAATGTTTGGTGCTTGGACCCCCTTTCCTCTTCCCCTTTAATGAAATCATAACTCCTCTTATGCTCTTCCATAACTAACCTTGAATATTTATATTAATTTTCGAAATAATACTTTCATTTATTGAAAATGCAATGACAAGTTAAGTACTTCATCATACATAAAAAAACATATTTATTAAAAATAACCTTCCTAGACATTCCCTTATCAAACCTTGACCTTGAGCTCTATACTAAGAATTTATACATGATATTTAAAACTTTTACATGCATGGTCATTTCATCCCATTATTACATCTCGTCCTTACAATATTTATTACTCTTGACACTGTTAGAAAATAATAGGTGTGCTCGTTTAGCCATAGAAAATATAGAAATATTTTCACCCAACCATAGGCCAAAGCCACCCCCGAGCACCTTAACCTTGACATAGAATAATTATGGAAGCAAACCCTAGGCCTAATAGCCAATCAATGTAGCGTACCTCTCTCTAGAGCTAGCACACAAGGCAGAAAGTCCAAACCATAACCAATAGAAATTCCAAGCCTAAGTCGAGAATACAGGTTGCAGTAGCTGCAACTGCAGCTACTCTCCAGACTTGCGCACTTACTCAGTTTTGCAGTGCGCACTCTTACATTTCTGCAGTTGCAAGATGTGTGTGCAAAATGAGATTTGGTGTCCTGTATTTATATTGTTCATCCTTAGTCGTCTAGGATGAATTCTCATTCTAGAGACTAAAAACTCAATATTAAATATTTCCTTTGGTCGACTTGTCTTCTAGGTTTATGTCCAATGCTTTAGGGTTTCTTCTTGCTTCCTGGAATATTCTATTCGTGTCAGGGTTACACATGGAGGTTAACACCTCTCGTAGCTACCATAATATCAACACTCCATCCTATCTAGGGAGGTATTGAAAGCAATGGTCTTGAGCACAAACATACATTTAATTGGTAGCATCATCGTAGCCATATAGGCTATCTCACGAGCACCCTCATCATTATCAATATCATCTGATAGCATCAACTGTATCATATCTCGAAGCCATACTCCATATGAGTAATCAAGCATGATACTAAATAAGTCACTCACTCCATAGAGTGATACAAGAATCATTCTTCTATTATGGACATATGTCCTAGAAGAATAATTATTCCAACAGATGTTGGAAGTCACACCATGGGCTATAAGGACTATTCTTCTAATCCATACATACATCCTAGAAGAATAAATGTCTTGGACCATTTTGCGCCTGGAGAATGTTTGTCCACTAGCACACCGACTATCCATCTAGCTGATAATCATTTTCAACACTATTGATAGTCTACATGGAAATCAAAACAATGGCATTCAATAAAACACAGCTATGTCTATCCATAGTAGTACACAACTACTATTGAGTGGTACACAACCACACCAAGTAGCACACAAATACTTAATCAGTGACACATAGTCACAACCAGTGGAACACATCCACCACAGTAGCATACATCTATTTTCCAGAGACATACATTCTCCATAGCAATCATATCATCTGATATCAACCTACATAAAAACAATATCATGATATAAACTAAGTCATCTGGGCCATTCTTCCACTCACATCTGTGAGATCTGGAAGAGAATCTTCCCTTAGAAAGTAAAACATCATCCATGAGCTATCTTGACTATTCTTCTCAAGCACAAAAGAATAATTGTCCCTGATTTATGAGCCTAGACCATTCGCTTAACTGGGCCATTCCTCCGGCACTAATCATAGTGCAACCTGGAGAGAAAGAGTCAGCCCTAGGGAATGCATGTCCCTAATTGTTGAACCTAGACCATTCACCTAACTGGGCCATTCCTCTGGAACTAAACATAGTGCAACCTAGAGAGAATGAGTCTTCCCTAGTGAATGATTGTCCTGTACCGACCTCCAAAATGGACAATTCTTCGAAACTGCTCATAACTGTGAACTTCGAAAGAATGATTGCCTGGCGAGGCAGACATTCTACTTGACCACTACTGAGAGTGACTGCCAAGAAGAATAATTTTCCTAGACCATTCCCCCACACTGGCCACAAGAGGAATCATTGTCTATGGTACATAAATAATCTATCAAACCATTTTCATTACGAAAATGAAGGTCCGGTCTGGACCATTTTCCGAATTGGAAAATTCCTATCCATCAGAAATCTCAAACCACTTTCCGAACTGGAAAGGAACTGCCATCCTGGACGATTTTTCGAACTAAAAAATAATGTCCATAAATCAATAACACATCAGTGCTCCCTCCCAACTTGGAAGTAATGTCTTCCTTTTTCAATAAGGAAGTCGTCTCCACAAGCCCCAACTTGCAAACTTTTCATCTTGGATAGAGGTTTTATCAAAATATATTCTATCTGCTCATCTATGGAGATATACTGGAGAACCACTTCTCTTTTCTGGACTTCATCACGGAGAATGTAATTCTTGATCTCAATGTACTTTGGTCTGTTATGGAACACTAGTTTTCTCTTAAGGCTTCATGTAGCTCTGATCATTACAATATATATCATGGTCGAATTCAACACTTTTGTTTCCTGCTAGCTCATGACATCGTGGAAAGGCTCAAACTGAAACATATCCAAGTAGCACTTCTTCTATCATCATGAGAGTTTTCCATGAATTAGTAATCCATCATCCCAGACTTCTGAGTAACTATTCTGATACACTATCTTTGTCATAGAAATTTTTTACCACGCTTATGATGTATATGAGATACTCTACATCAAGTTGTTTGAATACATACAAGGTTTTCTTATATCTGCATACATGGGTCTCTCTCTGGTATACTTCAAGACCTTGAGATTACTTCACATAAGCTTCTTCCTCATATTCTCTATTGAGAGAACATTCTTTTACAACCAACTGATGTAAACTTCAATCCATGGATATTGCAAGAGATATAATAGCTCATATAGAGGTATATATGGTTTACAGGAGTAAGATGTTATCATAGTCTTCTCCTCCTTCTAGAAGAACCTCTAGTTCAGAATCTCATAATGCTTCCATTCATAACCCTTTTTCACAATTTCTTACATATAATTCTCTTCATCATAACTTCCATTTCTTCTACTTGATTGTTTCTAGTGGGTTCAAACCAAGTTGGTAGTCTTTTGATTCTCGGTATAATGACTGGTTGTTCTGGATTTTCTTTCTCTCTTGGAATCTTCATGTTCTTCCTTATGTTTCTCTTTATCTCTTGGGTCCATGGAGTTTTTTATGGATTCCATGCCCTGAAGATTCCAACTTCGTCATTTCATCATAGGATCATGGATGTAGATGGACAACCAAGGATACTTTAAGGCTTCTTTTCAAAGAAGACTTCTTCTAAAGTCAAACTGAACATGTGTTGTTTTTCATGGCTACTACTTTCAATGGGAACATGGATAGATACTTCATAACCCTCAATGGATCATATTATTTAGGATTAGCTCCCTCCTAATCCTTGCTTCATGCATGAATGCATGCTCTTCTTTTGGAATTCTATAATCATATATCTCCATCTAAGATAGTCCATGCTTTTTGTTGTGGTGGGATATCCCCCTACGGACTAGCAAATAGGGTTATATTATTCATGCAGATATGACCAAAAGAAACCTACTTTCTACCTTCATCCTAGACTTAATCCCCATTTCTTTTCAGTGAATACATGGTTAGACCAACATACCTTGTTCTGGATGTTTGATGTTGATCCTTCTTCATGCTTGTTTTTTGTTGGCAACTCTCCTCCCAAGGTTGACCTGCATACAAACAAGAAACAAACTACACATGCATTTTACCTATAGACTAATGGGTTAGAGATCCAAACATATATTTATTGAACTATGAAGAACTCATATAGTGGGACGGGAAAATAATTTCTTTATTATTAACTTTAATGAATCAACTTACAATGTTGAGACCAGCCATTGCTCCGCGAATCCTAATCCTGGGCTCCTCTTTAAATGACCTCCAACTTCTTTGCTTTGTATCTCTCTTTGCACAAGGATGGCTAAAGGGTTGGGACAATGGGAATGGGCAATTGGGTAGAGTTTCTTTACTTTTATTCTCCTCTTCCAAATGGGACCCCTAACCCTTCTTTTATAGGCTAGAAGAAGATAGGTATTTGGACGAACCCTCGGCCATGCGTGGCCGGGAGTTTCAGTTAACTCACCCAAAGTTGTGTGTTCTTTCAGAAAATTTCCTTTTTTCGTTATTTTGTTGGTCCACGCAGGTGTTTTTAGGTCATCTAGCGTGTACACACATGCAGTAATGGAGTAGGGTGTGTGGGCCCTTATAAAAGAGGTTTTTTAAAGAGTTGTTCAACAGTGATTTTCCAAAGAAGGGATCTGAAAATGGCCTGATGCTAGGTAAGCATGTATGGGGAAAATTAGGGTTATAATAGATTCCCCCTAATGTGTGAGGTCGGAAGAGCATCTGATGGTTGAAATACATTGCCAATCTTTAGTGATGTGCCGAACAAGTGAGCCTAGGGACCAGGAACAGGGAGGCGTCGTTTGCAAAATAACAAATGTCTCTCCGAGGCGGGCATACCCATGCTCGGGATAAAATAGAATCATGGCTACCAATCAAATACACTGCAGATCCATGTCAAATAACTATTTAAAGTATAGTCGTGAACAATACACAGCGGAGCTACATCTCGAAATAAAAAAGATATACATATAGAGTATTCATCTTCTAGAAGTTGATATGGCCTTATGGTTGGAGATAAGATCTTCAGAGCTCGAGAAACAACATCAAAATCTTCAAAACTCAAGGTAGGAGTGTAATATGAGTGTACGACTTCACTACCCAGAGGTCTTCGACGACTCGTCGGTCATGGACTAGATAATCTTGATGATCAGACTAAAGGCTTCATTGATTTCGAACAAGGACTTGATTGGACATTCAGGATGGTCGGGTATGAGGGCAAGAGAAAAATTGCAGAGGGGCCAACTCAGGATTGGTAGAAACTTCCCTTGGACAATGGCACGACAAATGATGAGACTTAGGCAGCATGGCATTAATCATAAGTTTACGAAGCAGGAGGCAACACAAACTCTCCATATGTTTGGAAGAATAACCAAATGGAGGAAGACACAACTCTATGTAGCGAGAACAACTTCCTAAGGTCGTATTACATCCCATAGTTTGACGAACAAATGGATAGATGTGCTTTATCCAAGGGTGACTCATTATGCTACCAATAAATAAAATACTTTTCCCTTCCTCTTTTTGGGGTATATTTGATTTTTTTGTCTTTTTCAATAATTTTGGGAAAAAGAATAAGGGAATGTTATGTTACAATGGAGGAACGAGTGTTACAAACATACAAGTTCAAGGCGCAAGGACAATACTGATGTTTAGAATAATGATACTTGGGAAAAATCCTCCAGGGGCCAAGGGTGTTAGAACGTAGAATCAAAGTGCTACAAGGCTGGTGTATAAGGTATGCAAATGCGGTTAACAAAACACACAATGGTAACGTCCTTTGATGTAAGTTTAACAAGCCCAATGAAGGTAAGATCTGTGGTTTTTCATATTTAGAGAGTCTGAAAAAACATAAAAGGAGACTCCATTGGGGTACCTTTTTCGAAGATAGTCTAGTCGGTTCGAAAAAGGGGTAAACTAGCCCCGACAAGACGTCTATTCAAAACCATTTTAACGAGTGTGATAAGGACAAGAGCACTTGGCCATTTTTTCATTTTTAAGGAGTTTGAAAAAAGCTTAACTATGGACTTCGTCAGGAATGTTCTTCTGGACCAGTTTAACGAGTGTGAAAGAATAAGGTCACTCGGCGATCTTCTCAATTTTAGGGAGTCTGAAAAGAGCTTAACTATGGACTCCGTGGGGGTTCCTTTTTCGTAAGTTTAGTCCCTCGGGCCTGAAAAGGGTTAAAATGATACTTGAGAATACTCTTCTAAAGAACTGAAGTTCCATAGAGTATACCTTTGTTCGTACAGTTGACCGTCTGGACCGAAAAAGGGGTAAACTACCGCCGGACATACATGGCTTCAAATTTCAATTTAACGAGAGTGAAAGGCCACAAGATTGCTTGGCAATATTTTCATGTTTAGAGGGTCTGAAAAGGGACTAGAAAATAGGGTTATAGTATGCATGAATATATGACCAAAAGAAACCTACTTTCTACCTTCGTCCTGGACTTAATCCTCATTTCTTTTCAACAAATACAAGGTTAGACCAACATACCTTGTTCTGGATGTTCGATGTCGATCCTTCTTCACACTTGATCGCTTGTTGGCATCTCTCCTCCCAAGGCTGACCTGCATACAAAACAAGCAACAAACTGCACATGCATTTTACCTACAGACTAATGGGTTAGATATTCAAACATATATTTACTGAACTATGAAGAACTCATATAGTGGGACGGAAAAATCATTTATTTATTATTAACTTTAATGAATCAACTTACAATGTTGAGACTGGCCACTACTCCGCGAATCCTGATCCTGGGCTCCTCTTCAAATGTCCTCCAACTTCTTTTCTTTGTATCTCTCTTTGCACAAGGATGGCTAAAGGGTTGGGACAATGGGAATGTGCAATTGGGCAGAGTTTCTTTACTTTTTTCTCCTCTTCCAAATGGGACCCCTAACCCTTCTTTTATAGGCTAGAAGAAACTAGGTATTTGGACAAACCCTCGGCCATGCATGGCTGGGAGTTTCAGTTAAATCACCCAGAGTTGTGTGTTCTGTTGGAAACTTTCCTTTTTTTGTTCTTTTGTCGGTCCACGCGGGCTGTTTTAGGTCAGCTATCATGTACACGCGTGTAGTAATGGAGTAGGGCGCGTGGGCCCTTATAAAAGATGTTTTTTAAAGACTTGTTCAGCAGTGCTTTGGCAAAGAAGGGATCTAAGATGGCCTGATGCCATGTAAGCATGTATGCTGCAATTTAGGGTTATAACAGATGCCCCCTAATGTGTGAGGTCAGAAGAGCATTTGATGGCCAAAATACATTACCAATCTTTACTGATGTGCCGAACAAGTGAGCCCAGGGACCAAGAACCGGGAGGCGTCGTCTGCAAAATAAAAAATGTCTCACCGAGGCGGGCATACCCATGCTTGGGATAAAATAGAATCATGGCTACCAATCAAATACACTATAGATACATGTCAAATAACTATATAAAGTGTGGCTGCGAACAATACACAGCGGAGCTACATCCTGAAATCAAAAAGATATACATATAGAGTATCCATCTTCTAGAAGTTGATACAACTTGATGGCTAGAGATGAGATCTTCAGAGCTCGAGAAAAAACTTCAAAATCTTTAAAACTCAAGTAGGAGTGTAATATGAGTGTACGACTTCACTACCCAGAGGTCTTCGATGGCTCATTGGTCATGGACTAGATAATCTTGATGATCAGACTGAAGGCTTCATTGATTTCGAAAAAGGACTTGATTGGATATTCAGGATGGTCGGGTATGAGGGAAAGAAACAAATTGCAGAGGGGCTGACTCGGGCTTGGTAGAAACTTCCCTTGGACAAGAGCACGACAAATGATGAGACTTAGGCAGAATGGCATTAATCATAAGTTTACGAAGCAGGAGGCAACGCAAACTCTCCATATGTTTGGAAGAATAACCAAATGGAGGAGGACACAACTCTATGTAGCTAGAACATCTTCCTAAGGTCGTATTACATCCCATAGTTTGACGAACAAATGGACAGATGTGATTTATCCAAGGGCGACTCATTATGCTGCCAATAAAGAAAATACTTTTCCCTTCCTCTTTTTGGGGTATATTTGATTTTTTTGTCTTTTTCAATAATTTTGGGAAAAGGAATAAAGGAATGTTACATTACAATGGAGGAACGAGTGTTACAAACATACAAGTTCAAGGTGCAAGGACAAGACTAATGTTCAGAATAATGATACTTGGGAAAAATTCTCCGGGGGCGAAGGGCATTAGAACGCAGAAGCAAAGTGCTACAAGGCTGGCATATAAGGTATGCAAATGTGGTTAACAAAACGCACAATGGTAACGTCCTTCGATGTAAGTTTAACGAGCCCAGAGAAGGCAAGCTCGGTGGTTTTTCATATTTAGAGAGTCTAAAAAAACATAAAAGGAGACTCCATTGGGGTACCTTTTTCGAAGATAGTCTAGTCGGTTCGAAAAAGGGGTAAACTAGCACCGACAAGATGTCTATTCAAAACCATTTTAACAAGTGTGATAAGCACAAGAGCACTCGGCCATTTTTTCATTTTTAAGGAGTCTGAAAAGAGATTAACTATGGACTCCATCAGGAATGCTCTTCTGGACCAGTTTAACGAGTGTGAAAGAATAAGGTCACTCAACGATCTTTTCAATTTTAGGGAGTCTGAAAAGAGCTTAACTATGGACTCCTTAGGGGTTCCTTTTTCATAAGTTTAGTCCCTCGGGCCCAAAAAAGGGATAAAATTATACCTGAGAGTACTCTTCTAAAGAACTGAAGTTCCATAGAGTATACCTTTGTTCGTACAGTTGACCGTCCGGACCGAAAAAGGGGTAAACTACCGTCGGACAGACGTGACTTCAAATTTCAGTTTAACGAGCGTGAAAGGCCACAAGATCGCTCAGAAATATTTTCATGTTTAGAGGGTCTGAAAAGGGCTTAAAACAAGACCCATAGAGGTTACTTTTCTCAGTTAATTCGGACGAGATCGAAAATCATAAATGTAGTCTCTCCGGATGTTTCTTTCGAATCTCAAAGCGAGCTTGAAAAACAACAAAGTTAGCTCATTATTGACACTTTGTGGGTCGATGACGGGTATCTCCTCGGGGGAGAAGTATGCTCTGACGAAAACATTGTCTATGACGCCAGGGGTTCTGGAGATATTTATCGGTATGGTTTCAGTGATGGTTTCCATATTACCCTCAACATAGACCTCATGTGTGGCTAAGGGATTAATAGGACAAGTCCTATCTCCAGTCATAGTCAAGGTGAATTCTCCAGCCTCAATTTTACTTAACTTTGGGAGAAAGTATGATATATGATGAAGATCATCCCAGGGTTTGGCCGGACTAGACATTGCTTCAATTATTGCTTCGTCAGAGGGAAATACTAAGTCTAACGAATCAGTGTTAGCGAAAGAACCTTGATCCTAAATAGGCTCTAGAAGCGGATCGAACTCTTGTGCAAGAGTTGGATCGGGGTTGGCTAAAGATTGTTGGACTAAAGAGTATGCTACTTCAGCTGCGGACAAGGGTATGGACATGCCCAGGTGCTCTGTCCCATCCATCGTGGCGGATGGGGAAGGAAGTATCCACGGATCGTCGAAGTAAGTCGTGCAGAACGACGAAACTTGAAAAATCTCAAACTTATGGTGATTGGATATAAACTTGATATCACCTTGAGGGGATGGGTAATCGAAGGTACCCATCAAAGATGGGCACAAACCAGCCCCTACGTTGACCACACATGGTTGATGATTATCAATCATCGGGACCATGGACGCCCCCAATGAAGGGTCAAGTCTGGAGAAAGATAATTGATCAATGGTCACAATCCGGCCCTCATGTGGAAACAACAAGACTTGGAAAACTGTAGCAACCACAACTTGCATGGCATAAGTCCAACTCCTCCCTAACAAGAGGTTATAGTCGAGGGGCGCATCGACTACCTCTACCTCGACACACACGGTCTTCCCTCCTAACTACACGGGGAAAGAGGGAATGATGCCATGTGGTCGGAACGAACGACTGTCAAAAGCAGTGAGGAGAGTAGGTGACAGAGACAAGACAGGTTGGCCAATCACCTTCCAACATGCCAACGACATAACGCATGTCGAGGCGCCCTCATCAACCACTGTGCGAAGAATATTCTGAGTAAAAATTTTCGTGGGATAAGCCACTACTATCTGAAACGCTACATGGTAAGGCAGACGAGGTTTTAAGTCGGTTGTATCCAGCATGATTGTACCTATATTACAAGTCTCGATAGATCCTAAAGTGGTTAACAAGGCTTTCCTCTGGGAAGGGCAGCTTTGGAGGACCTCCAAAGCGGACATCGCACAAGGGGTTTGTGATAAATCTTCCACCACAGAGTAGTTCTGGGCGGTCCTTACATTTGGGTTATGAAAAGATTTTTTGAAAGCGCATTTGGGAATGCGTGTCATTGTTTCACCCAACGTCTTCTCAATCTGTAGAGGAAGAGATGGGAGTTCATCTTCTTTTCCCTTCTCAGAAGTGCTTGTTTTACTATAGCCATGCACTCTAGTTGATATAAAAGTATCACCCTTCACCATATATACATTCATGGATGTTGGGTTGTTCGAATATGGAGAGGGTCCTGGGCTACCCCCTTCCGTGCTTGTAGAGGCTTGGGTTAGATTTTGCCCATGTTGAAATGGATTGGTTAACACAGCAGGCTATTGTTATGTCACAAACTTTTGGGCCTCTGCAAGCCAAGGACATCAATGGGTCGGGTGGTCTTGCATGCATAAGTTTCATGGATACCTCACCTTTCGTTTCTCAGTATTGCCCTCGCCAGCATTATCGGTGGTTTTCTTATCCCCCTTACCGTTCTTTCGTTGTTTTTTCTTTCCTTTTGGCTGCTGGGTGACCTTTGGATTAGTCGATTACACTATGTGTACATCCAACATTTTGGTAGGGGGAGCAACCAAAGCAGTAGTTTGGCTGGCCATTATGTGTTGTATAGATAATTGTTGCAACTGAGTCATTAGTTGCTCAATGGGCTTTGTTTGTGTTGAACCGACATTACCATCAGCATGTGGTCCAGATCTCTATTTGGTTTTATCAAGTGTTGAGCGTGGTGCATCTGGCAAGATCTCGTATAATAAACCGGACTGAGAATAGATTAGCTCAAGTTGTTGAGCTCTCATGATGGCGTCTTCTTCAGAAAATACTCCCGATGTCGTGACGTCTTTGGACAACTGTGGGACCAAAGACTTAAGAAACCACTTAAGCAGGAATGCTGGTGGGACTAGTACCTTAATTAAACTCTTTTTGTGTCTCCATTCTTGAATGTGATCAGAGATATGGTCCACTTTAGTTTGTGAGAAATTGGCTAGCAATTCGGTGCCAGCGTCGTATCTCATAGGCAACTGGAAATGGTTTAGGAAAACCATTGCTAGTTCACCGAAGGAAGAGTATCTTGAGCGGTCGAGCTCAATGTACCATTTTGCAACACTCCCAATGAGAGTACGTTGAAACAATCGCAACTGTACGGAGTCGTCTTTCAATGAGTTAGATGAGCACCAAAGATGGAAGGTAGTCACATGATCTCCTGGATCTTCATTAGGCTTGGCTTCAAACTTTGGGATGTCCGAAGGAAACTTCGTCGGCATAGGAGGCCAATGCGGATCATGACAGATAGGGTCATTCAACAACCTTGTCAAGTCTGGCAAATGCAAGGTTTCCAGGAAGGGTAGTTTGGGTTGTTGGTGATAACCTGGAAAAAAGGGGCCTGGAATTTGACTGGCACCAGGCTGCCAGGAAAAGTTTGGTTGCTGGCCTAGATTTTGGTATAAACCATGGCCATGACCAACATATGGATTTTGCGTGTTAGGAGACATCATCGACGGATTTATGAAATAGGACATAGATGGTTGGGCATGCATTACATTCGAAGGACTTTGGGAAGGATTGCTCCATGTCAGTCCCGTGGGGATAGACATAGTGCTTTGTCTGGGGTTCCATTGGTTATGAAAAGAATTACCTCGGATCGAAATTCCTGATGAGGGAACTGATCCCTGCCAAGAATTCCAAGGCCCTGCTGTGGAAGAAGTTCCTGGATGTGCCCCTGTGTAGGAATAGTACCCTGCATAGGAATAGGTTGTCTGAAACTGGGTTTGCCCCCAGTTGGGAAAGTAGCTGATGAGAAGGCGTTGTTACCAAATGCACCGAACAAATAAAATGGTGTCGAACCTACCGGCATATTATGCGAAGGTGGTCCTTGACTCCCCACTCCAAGTAAACTATGGTGTGCAGGTTGCCCAGCGGTTTGTTGATGCGAGCCACTGAGTGAAGGGGACAAAGGAGGTATATAACCTCCCCCATAAGAGAAAGCGTTAAAAGGAGCAAGAGTGCCCCCCATGTGTCCTTACAGAGGAGAGTTAGAGCTCCCTGCCCCTAGACCTGAAGTCTGTGAAGTGGAGTAGGAAAGTACAAGACTTGTACCTGAACTAGGCATCATGTAAGAGAACGGAGGGCCTATCGCACTTGGTGTGAAAGGGGTTGTGGTCGCCGCCAAAGACGGGATCAAACCACTGTGTGATGTAGAGGCAGTCTAGACCATGGTGGATCGGACCAGTGACGATGGGTTAGGAGGTAGAAACTCTCCTATGGTGACAGCCGTAGTGGGAATTGAAGAATTCCCAGAAGGAGTAACAACATTTGTTTCCATTGTTGCGTGCGACACTGTCTAGCACTCGTAAGGATGAATCGGTACGATGGTGGGTGTCGAAAGATCAGTGGTGGAGGTTTCAACCAGACCAAAAGCTTGTGTTCCAAGGTCTAAAATGGTTGATTCCTCTGGATGTTGGTCGAGCACAATTTCTTGTGACCTGGTCACTTCAAAAGACCCTTGTTGGTCTAGCTTTCGCCTTAGTGGTGGCGGGGGTGGCTCCAGTGTAACCGGCGGCAGGCCAAGAAGCCTTCGTGACCAGCAGAGATCATGATCCTCCACTGTGTGAGAAGATAAAAGACACACTAGGGTAGTCTAACCATTCAAAAGTAACACACACTAAAAAAGTCCCTATAAGATAAGATAGGCAAACACTAAATTAATTGGAAGAACAATTACAACAACCAACACTAGAGCAACTTACCGGTGCAAGTGCAACTCGAAAATGGAAGCACCCTCCAGGTAAACTCTGCAAAGCGTGGCCCAATGTTTGTCCAAGGTATCGCGGTATACCCCCGCAGTCACCTGTGTATGTTACTAAAAAAGATAGGCAACTAGGTTGCCAGCGTGTGAACAATCACCAGGCGGGTACAGTCGAAAGTCGGGTAGACCACAATGAGAAGGGTATCAAGCCTGAAACCTTTAAAGGGTATCGAAAGAAAGTGGTCTAGAATATAATTTAGGAGCTCGAATGGATTTGAGACCCACGAAGCCCCATGGAAAATGCAATCAACGGAATCCCAAAACAAGCCCTCTATATGTGTTCTCCACTACGATTGGTCTAGCTTTGGAGGGGTTATCTCCACTACCTTTCCGCACACGACCTTGTGTTTATCCCCTGTGTTAGAGGGGGGTCCCGGATAACTTTCACGATACTGGACTTAGACACTCCCTATCTCAGACTCCAATGTTTGATTTTAATGGCCTTGAAGAGTTTCCTCTCCAACCTAATCCAAGGCCCTAATCCTGAACTAGTTGGTTAACCCTACAAACATAAAAGTCTAATAAATTTTAGATTTAGCGTTAATTTTATGGCTTGTCTTATGTCAATGGGTATGAAAGTGAAACTAATGATGTTTGAAAGACGAAAGTAAAAAATGAACAGAAAGCTGGAAACAAAAATTTTCACTTAATGCAAATTTTAAACAACTTTTCAAATTATTTTTTTTCTAAGATCTTGTGAATCAACAAACTTAAAGAAGGATTTTACTCGACTACAAGCTACTTACGATCTAAGTAAACTATTAAGAACTTAAGAAAACAAAGATTTTTCCCTGGCTACTAATGCAAAATCATACTTTTCAACCAAACAAGAAAATGAAAGAGATTTTTTTATTTTTTATTTAAATGCTGATAAAGAAAAAAGGAAAAATACCAACAAGTCAAACACCAAGAAAAACAATTCTGGCCTAATCGCAAATCGCAAAGAATCACTTCAAGAAATCACACACTAGAAACTTAAAAAATGACTCTCACACTTGTCTAAAAACCCTAAAGAAAAATTTTTACTGACAACTTTTAAATGAAAAAAACAAGCTAAGGCTAAGATCAACCTTAAGCTACTGACTGCTAGGACAGAGATTCAAAAACCTGAGAGGTATAACTCTTGTCAAGGGAAAGGATGAATGTCTTACCCTCAACAAAAACTATCATGCACAAGCACACTACTGACAATCCAACAGCAAGCGTGTGCATGCGAGCTGTGTAGAGCTAGAGGGTGTGTACACGCGTGTTGGCCTTATACAAGCCGCGTGCATCTCTAAAACTCTGAAACAACTAAAAACAGACAATCCAAGCCAGGAAGAAACCACTGATATTGAGAACCAGGATCTCTTGAAGGCTTAGACACTCTCTTTAACAGAAAAAGAAACCAATGTAAGGAAAAAATTCGTAAAACAAACTAATCTAAGATGAGACTGCAAACAACCAAGACTTAGAAAGAAGTCCAGAAAAACCCTGAGAATGATTGATTCTGACAGGGAAGAGGATGATTGCCTCAAAAAAATTTTGGAATCTACACACTGTTGCTACTTCTTCAGCTAGCGTTTACACGCGGGTTGTAAGAGAGTAGGGTGCGGGTACACGCATGCAGACCTTATGCAGGCCGCGTGTACCTATGTGGGTCTCAAAAAAACACAATCAAGCAAATAACAGAGATAGATGGTATGGAAGACCAAACTCTCTGGCAGCTTAGACTTTGCAGAAACTTCAAAAAACAGACTAGAAAACCAGTCTTTTAAAACTACCCAAAAAATAAAATTCCCAGGAACCCTAGAGACTTCCCCAATATGGTCTTCAATTCTGTTGTGGTGGGAAATTCCATTATGCATGCAGATATGACCAAAAGAAACCTACTTTCTACCTTCATCCCAGACTTAATCCCCATTTCTTTTCAGCGAATACATGGTTAGACCAACATAGCTTGTTCCGGATGTTCGATGTCGATCCTTCTTCATGTTTGATCGCTTGTTGGCAGCTCTCCTCCCAAGGCTGACCTGCATACAAACAAGAAACAAACTACACATGCATTTTACCTACAAACTAATGGGTTAGAGATCCAAACATATATTTACTGAACTATGAAGAACTCATATAGTGGGACGGGAAAAGCATTTCTTTATTATTAACGTTAATGAATCAACTTACAATGTCAAGACCGGCCACTGCTTTGCAAATCATGATCCTAGGCTCCTCTTCAAATGTCCTCCAACTTCTTTGTTTTGTATCTCTCTTTGCACAAGGATGGCTAAAGGGTTGGGACAATGGGAATGTGCAATTGGGTAGAGTTTATTTACTTTTATTCTCCTCTTCCAAATGGGACCCCTAACCCTTCTTTTATAGGCTAGAAGAAGCTAGGTATTTGGACAAACCCTCGGCCATGCATGGTCGAGAGTTTCAGTTAACTCACCCAAAGCTGTGTGTTCCGTCGGCAACTTTCCTTTTTTCATGTTTTTGTCGGTCCACGCGAGTTGTTTTAGGTCAACTAGCATGTACATGCATGCAGTAATGAAGTAGGGCGTGTGGGCCCTTATAAAAGAGGTTTTTTAAAGAGTTGTTCAGCAGTGCTTTGGCAAAGAAGGGATCTGAGATGGCCTGATGCCAGGTAAGCATATATGGTGCAAATTAGGGTTATAACACTTTTGTATGCATTCTTATTGCCTTTTGCAAGGTGACACAAGTCTTTTTCTAATTTCCTCTATTTTGACTTCTTATGGGTCTCTTCAGGTTTGATTCTGATTTTGGCTTATCTGGCAGTTGTTACTTATATAATAGATTCCACAAGAATTGTTACCAAAGAGTTGTCAAAGTACTTCATCTTTTCATGTGTATTGCTTTGACTTGTAGTGATCGTGATAACAATCCTTATCTTATTATTCTTCCATAGGTATTGTTTCACTTGAACATCTTATCTTCTATGAAATAGATATGCAAGATATGTATAGAAACTATGTAAACATGGTATGTACAAGAACCATGAAGAATATTGTTACCTTGTCTTAGAAGAAGAAGTTTGTTTTATCCTGCTTGACCTTCTTTGAGGGTTCCCTTTCTTCGACAATTGATGCTTTGTTTGTTTCCTTCCTTTTCTTTAACTCAGGATAGTGGTTCCTATAGTGACCATATTTTTGACAGTTGAAGCATTGTATTTGTGACATATCCTTTTCTTGATTTGGTTTCTTCCTTGAGCTAAACTTCTTCTTATTTATGAAATTCTTGAACTTTGTTGTGAAAGCTTGGTCATCGTATTTCTTTTGGGATTTCTCTTTTGTGTTAATCCTTGATTCTTCTTGTGCACAACAAGTCCAAAGTTTTTCAAATGTGGGATACTCCTTCCTGGTGTTCATGCTTGCGGAAAATGCATCCCATGTCTTGGGAAGACCAATGAGTATTATATTTACTAGTTCCTTCTCTGAAATGATTTCTTCAATAGCTTGTAGTTGATCTCTTAACTGAGAGATTCTCACAAGGTATGATGTTATGTTGTCATCATCATTCATTTTCATGTCACAGAGCTCATTCTTCAGACCCATTACTTGTCCAATGTTTCTAACTGAGAAGGGGTTAGTTAGGGCATCGTACATCTTCTTAGATGAGTCAAGACAAGAGATGTAGGGTATCAAGTGGTGTTTTATAGAGTCCACTATGATACTCATGGCATTGATGTCATTGTCTTTGAAATTTTCCATAACTGCAACGTTATGAGGTTCCTTCTCTTTTCCTTCTTCAAACTGTGGTTCCATGATCTTTCCTTTCACAATATCCAACACTTTATTCTTGGAAAGGATGAGATAAATCCTTGTCTTCCATGCTCTAAATTTAGAAGCCCTTCAAACTTGTTTTCTAACTTCATAGAGTAAGTCATCACTGCTTTGACTTGGTCAACCTTTGACTTTGACCAAAAATTCAAACTTGGTGTCTTAGCTTGCTAAGAGTACTAGGAGGTGCGTTGGGTTATGGCGCACTAGGCTATCCATAAATTAGTTCAATCTCTTCACTTAAGGTGCCTCAACAAGAGGGTTAGGGTTTCGTTGTTGCAGCAAAAAACTTTGACTGCAACTACAACTGTAACTGAGCAAATCCTCCCAATCTATCTTCCAGTGGTTATACAGTCCGAAGATAGTGTGGGCCCATAACCCATTATAAAATAATAGGTGTGCTCATTTAACCATAGACAATATAGCAATATTGTAACCCAACCATAAGCCGAAGCCACCCCCGAGCACCTTAACCTTGAAAGAGAATAATTTTGGAAGCAAACCCTAGGCCTAATAGTCAATCAATGTAGCGTACCTCTCTCCAGAGCTAGCACACAAGGAAGAAAGTCCAAACCATAACCAATAGAAAGTCCAAGCCTAAACTGAGAATATAGGTTGCAATAGTTGTAGCTGCAGCTACTCTCCAGACTTGCGCACTTACTTAGTTTCTATAGTACGCACTCTTACATTTCTACAATTACAAGCTGTGTGTGCCAAATGAGATCTGGCGTTTTGTATTTATACTGTTGCTCCTTAGCTATCTGAGCCAACTTCTCATTCTGGAGGCTAAAAACTCAATATTAAATATTTCCTTTAGCCGACTTGTCTTCTAAGGTTATACCCAATGCTTTAGGATTTCTTCTTACTTTCCGAAATATTCTATTCTTGTCAGGATTACACATGAAAGTTAATACCTCCTGCAACTACCATAATATCAATAGACACATAATTAAATTCAATATAATCTATATAATCTAGGGGTTGAAACCAAAAACATTATATTATGCATGTAGAATGCTCAAACATAAATGTACACTTGCGAAAATATATTCTTATTAACTTTATAATACAAAGTGTTTATTGTGTATAGAATGGTATTCCTAAAACATAGATTTTTATGTAAAAATTACTTTTAAAAAATTATGAAAATATACTTTGAATTCATTGGAATAAAAAAAGTTATTTAAGAAATATATTAAAATGGATGTATATATAAACATAGAGATATTTTGGCATTGTTTATATTACATAGATATTTTTATATACAAAATTATTATCTTCAATTAACTTAAAAAAATTGATGCATATTTATGTGTTTTGGAACTCTTTATATCACATCAATATTTTTATACACAAAATTATTATCACATAAAAAAATTTATATATAAAATTATTATTTATATACAAAATTATTATCTAAAAAATGGGTTTATGTTTAGGTTATATGAATGGGTAACTTAATTAAAATTAAGGATTATTTAAGTTAAGTTTAGGTTCAAGTTTGATTGGTTGTCACTATAACTTTTAAATTAGTATCTAACACCTTGTAAGTTAGAGCTTAGCACAAAATTTATGACTTAGCTAGAGTCCAAACCTCCAAAAAAAAAAAAAAAACATCTCCTAAACCCACCCTTAACACTAAATTTATAACTTAGCGAGAGTCCAAACTTTCTAAAATAAATAAATAAATAAAATAAAATACATAACACTTAACACTAAACTTATAACTTAACAAAAGTCCAAACTTTTAATAATAATAAATAAATAAATAAAAATCGGAGTAGAACCTCTATCCCAAGAATAAAGTAGGTAAAGTTGATGTGTAAAATCGCAAGGAACCTAGCAGCGAAGAGAACGGAAAACACATTCGGTCTTCCGTGGTACGCACGTCGGACAGTTGAGCACAGGAGACAGCACTGAAGTCAAAGCGTAGGGCGCGTGAATGGAAAATAATCGGAAATAACAGACGAGAAGAAAAGCAAAGAGAACGAAAGAAAGAAGACTTCCACACAGGGTCTGCACTGTCCATTTCCATGATTCTTCTCTTTTGCTTCCTCTTTACTTCGTTCCTTGCTTTCGATTCCTTCATCTGCAAGTATTCCACGGGATTTCGACCTCTGTAGTCAATTCAATACAAAAACCCGTCTCGTAGGCAATTAAACCCTCGCCCGCATGCCTCTCATTTAAATTTAGATGGAGTCCCTGCCCAGATAGGTATAGTTAGTGTGAATTGTTGAATTGTCAGTCCACTGGTTTATTAGTTTTTACTCTCTGTGGAGAGAAAGGCAGCTTAGTATTGAAGGTGGAGTAGAGTTTACAGCATGGCCACAGTCGATATATTGTATCCCAGATCCCAAGCCATGGAGGTGTTCAATAAACAGGAAGAAAGAGAGCACCAGTTGAGCTACTTGTGCAAGATTTGTAGCAAGAAATTCGTCTCAGGAAGAGCTCTAGGTGGTCACATGAGAGTCCACGCCCCCGCCTCCATGGCTGCAGACAAACTCACTGAAACTGAATTTAAGAAGAGCAAGAACCCCAGAGATTCGGATGACAAATCGATGGAGGACAAAGATGATAAAGAGGGAATGGATGGCAATGGGAGAAATCTAATGTATGCTCTCCGAAGGAATCCCAAGCGTAGCTGGCGGTTTGCAGATCGGGACTACTCGTTTCTGTTGGAATACGAGTTCGATTCCAAATCCATTGATTCTTCTATAAATTGTGATCCGCGTGAGAAGGAATTCAGTTCCAGGAAAGGCCTGTTTGGTCACATGAAGTGCCACTCCGAAACCCATCAAGATAGTGGTGATGCCGACCTTGAAGAATCACAGAAACATGAGACCCAAGACAAAGAAAACGACAGAAGTGAGAGCTATGCTGAGATCGAGCTTGATCACCCAAGTGGGAATTCAAGCAAGTTTGATAAATGGATGCAAGGAAAGAGATTCAAGAGACCCAGGTATGCACCCCAACTTAATCCCCTTGAACAATTTGGTTTGGCAACAAATGATGAAGAAAAGGACGTGGCTATGTGCCTTGTAATGCTTGCAAGTGGAGTAAATACTGCTCAAATCCCACAATTCCAAATGGGGACTGAGGAGCTTGGATCAGGTGACCTCAAGCTTCCCAACACTGGTTCCCAGCTTCCAAAATGCATCAGGAAGAAGCCCAAATATAAGAAAATCGATGGAGATGCTGGTCTTTATAATAATGATGAGGTTAAGAAAGCCTGGTTCAAATGCACCACTTGCAATAAGGTTTTTAGTTCCCATGAGGCTCTGGGAGGCCACAGGGCTAGCCACAACAAGGTCAAGGGCTGTTTTTGGCAGATAGAGGAGGAGAAAGAGAGCCAAGAGGAAGATATCAGTGATGAGGAGCTTTATACTGGATTGGACTCTCAGCTGCCTGGCAATTTCCACAAGCCTCTTCCAAAGGAGAGGACTAAGGATTATTGTGTCAAAGCGAGGGATGAAACGAGAACAATGAAGGTTACTGCCTTTTCAGTTAAGAAAAGCAGGGTCCATGAATGCTCAATCTGTCACAGGGATTTTGCTTCAGGTCAGGCTTTGGGTGGTCACAAGAGATGCCACTGGGGTAGTGCAAGAGCTTCAGATACTACTACTAGTACTATTTCTAGCAACAAGGAGACCCCCATGCAGCAGCAGATGCCTGCAAGAGTGGAGGTGTTGGACCTAAACTTGCCTGCCACTGTCGATGATGATTGTGATGCTGGAAACCACAATACTTTGAGTGGTAGTCCAGTGGATTCTCATGGAGCTTCCTATGCCCAAGTCTACAACCCTCCTTACTCTCAGTCTTGGTTGATGGGCTTGAACTGCCCAAAACAGGGACTGTTATTGTATAGTAATAATACCCATTTAGGTCAAGATGAAGAAGCAGACAGTAAGTTAGTAAAGGGAATTGGGTTTGGCAGAGGATATGATTCAGACTTCCCAGCCAGGGCACAACCTTGGTTGCAATTGTAAGCCACAGAATTGTCTGTAATTGATTCAATCTTATACAATCTTTACAGTTTCACAATTGTACACACTGAACTTTGCATTATAACAATATAATGATATATCAACTATGACACCGATTGGGCAATTTCATAACACAAGACATAAAACCTACATTTGACAATTGGAACTATATAATGTCACTTTGAAAATATCCTTCAAATGAGTGCGTGCACCATGCAGTGTAACTCACACCATTGTATAATTAAGTTTTATCATGCTTCTTATAAAGTTTCAATTGGTGAAAAATATTATGATAATTAAAATATTGAGTAAAATATGCTTGGTATATGAAATATGAAATGTATAATTCAACGATAACAGCAATCAATTATGTCAGGCTGATTTTACCAATTTATCAATTTGTAATATATAAGTAATTTTTATTGTTGTTTATTAGATGTAGTTCTGGTTGATGGGAGAAATGGTTGTTATCTTTTTCATCCAAATTTAACTCCTTGTAAGTGATATGTGATGCTTTTAAATTAAATCTATAAGATACTCTTGTACACATGTAAAAAAAAAAAAAAGGAAACTCCCATGGCTAATATATTTTTATTCTATTAGTTCATTTTCCAATAAACATTACTTAAAAGTATGTATAAAAAATTTCCAATCACAACTTTGAGATTTTGAAATATATTTTTATTCTATTAGTTTATTTTCCAATAAACATTACTTAAAATATGTATAAAAAACTTCCAAGCATAACTTTGAGATTTTGAAATTTGTATGGTAAAAATAAAGTAGTTTGTTAAAAATATAATATTATTATAAAAAAGTAACCAATTATTGATATCATCATTATTCAAGGAAAACGTGCTAGCATAACTTTGAGATTTTGAAATTTGTATGGTAAAAATAAAGTAGTTTGTTAAAAATATAATATTATTATAAAAAAGTAACCAATTATTGATATCATCATTATTCAAGGAAAACGTGCTAAGATATTTCTAGGTTTTAAACTATTAATTTGTTTTTCTATTTTGAAAAAAAGATAAACTCTTAATCAATAATTGTAAAACTCAATATATTATAAATATTGTAATTATATAATAATATTTTTAAAAATATTTGTATTACTATATTTTTAAATAATTAAAAATAATATTTTAAATTATTTATAAAAAATAATTTGTAATAAAACATAAATTTCATATTATAATTTGTATATTAATTGAAATCTCCTAAAATAATAATCTTATTAATATAACTCTTGATTGGTTATAAAGTCGAATACAAGAATTGTAATTACAATATTATATTTTAAATAAAATTTATACTTTAATTATGGAAGAATAAGTGAGTCACTGAGATGTCTTAAGAAGCCACATAGCAATAGTGAATTTAAAGACATAAAATTTGGAATAATTATAAGTCAACGTCCGTTAATCGTCGACGTGAAATTTCCCGTCTGTTAAACAGAAAAATGTTTTGCATTAACTCGTGCCAACGGGTGTGAATGTTGTAAGACTGTATATGTGGCGTATTGTATAGTTAAGAATATTCTGGACGCACACACCAATATATTGCACCGATGGAAAAATTGTCCACGTCACATAAAACCATTGATACAGTGATCGATAAATGATTATATTCATGAAGTCTCTAAATAATCCTTTCATTTATAATTCCGCGAATAATAAATAATTATGTAAACTGTTTGCGGAGCTAAATCTTTTTCCAAAACTAATGTATTAACCATTTTATGTTGATAATAATTGGCATATAAATAGTTTCATTTTGAGCAATCCCTTTACATTGGGAAATAATCAATTATTGAAATCTTTAATTTTGTTAGATTTTTAATGGGTTCAAAAATTTTAATTTTAATTATTGAACTATGGTTTATAAATGTTTGCAGCATGTTTTTATAATTTAATATAGGGAAGATGTTGAGGCATTGATATTATGTTATATTAAATAAAGCTACATTAAAAAATTAAAGAATTTTCATTTTTTTTAAGTTATCCTCAATCTTTATATTAGCATACAAATATGATACAAAAAATTTGGTGTTGGTCTGTGAAACCAGACCAACAACATGCATTAACTTGTCTATGAGTCTATGAAACTTAAACCTTTTAAAGTTGTAAAACTTGAAATAATAGAACTTATGATTGTCATGTACTAGATCTCTGATGAAATGCATGTGGACCTCAATGTGTTTGGTTCGTTGTCATTGTATTGGATCTTTGCAAAATCTCAGTGTACTTTGATTGTCACACCATATGACAGTTAAACAATGAAAATGGATACCAAGATCTATAAGGAAGTGTTGAAGCCAAAGTGTCAGAATGACACAGTTGACTACCCCTTTGTACTCAACGTCTACGGAAGATAAAGCAATGGTGGATTGCTTCTTACTTGACTAGCAAATAGGGCCTGACCCCAAACTGATAGTGTACCCAGAAGTTGACTTATGATCTATGTCATCGCCATCCCAATCTGAAATTGTGAAGTCTATGAGATCCAATGCACAACCGGTTGCATAGTGAATCACATAACTCATGATGCCCTGAACATATTTGAGGATGTGTTTGGCATGCTTCCAGTGCAGATCATGGGGATCCTACATATATCTGGAAATTGCTCCTACTGTATACGAGATATGCGAACAGGTGTGGGTGAGATACAAAAGACTCCCCACCAACTGTTAAAGTGTTGTCCACTAATGGTGTATCCCTGTCATACTCAAGTCCGATCCCATATAAGAAGGGTGTAGGTGCAGACTTACAGTCTGTCATGTGGAATCTATCCAAAAGATCCCTGGCATACTTAGCCGCAGAAAGTTTGACTTTAGAAACATCATGACTAATCTCAAGACCAAGAAAGAAGTGAAGTGGACCCATGTCCATCATAGAGAACCTGTCATGCAAAATATCTTTGACCACAATAATGGCTAAAGCAAAGCTACCAGTGATTAAAATATCATCAATATAGAGTACTAAAATCATCAAAGAGTCAGTAGTCCTTAGTATGTAAACATTGCAACCATATTTACATCTAACAAAATCATGTGAAAGTAGATAAGAATCCATTTTTTCATACCATGCTCTAGATGTTTGCTTGAGGCCATAGAGTGACTTCTTCAGTTCGCATACTAAAGATGAGTTCTAAATGAATCCATGTGGTTGCTCCTCTGAAAGATCACTGTGAAGAAAAAAATTCTTCACATCCATCTGGTGAACTTCCCATCCTTTGGTTGTTGCAATGGATAGAACCAAGTGAATGGAGTCCATCTTTGCTACAAGAGAAAAGGTCTCATCATAATCTATCCCATGAATCTGCTGAAATTCTTTTGCAAGTAATCTTGCCTTGTACCTGCTCACCTTACAATTTGTTTCTCTCTTGGTCCTATAGACCCATTTTCATTTGACAAGTTTCCTCCTTGGTGGAAGTGGAACCAGATCCCAAGTCTGATTCTCTAGGAGTGAGTCATACTCCTCCTGCATGGTTTCTTCCCATAATGGACCCACAGCCTCACTGTATATCTGTGGATCAGAAGATTGAACCATATAGCAATACATGAGCATCATTGGTTCAGAATTTGAAAGTACATGAGAAGACTCCTCATGCTAAGATCGAGTCCTCCTCGAATCCAATAGATCCCCTACAAGGTCGCATGTTGCCCGAAGTGTGGACTATGCCCACTTGGGAATCTATTGAAGATTTGGCGTTGGCTCCTCATCTAGATGTACTACCTTCTCAACTCCATGTACATAATCCTCTGAATCTGAGTCTAAATATGTAGCATCTAAGTGTATGGAATCATCATCTTTGATGTATGGAACTGATGGAAGCACAAAAGTATCTTCATGTTGCACTGGTGGTGCATGCAAAGGACTCTCCTCAAACTGAACACTGTGCTCAACGATGAGTCATTCTATAGAGGGATCAATCAACATGTACCCCTTCACATCACCTGTATATCCCACAAATATGCAAGGTGTGCTTTGTGGATCTAATGCTTTCTTCTTTTCATAAGGAATATGGGTCTATGCGCGAGATCCAAAGATGCGAAAGTGTGTGACATCTGGTTTGTCACTTGTCCAAGCCTCAAAAGGTGTCATGTCCTCAATAGATCTATGAGGAGATCTATTATGTATGTAAGTAGCACAATTAAGTGCCTCGGCCCAAAGCTTGGAAGGAAGAGACCTCGCATGCAACATGCAACTGGTCATCTCCTTGATAGATTTGTTCTTCCTTTCAAGAACTCCATTATGTTGTGGAGTGTATGGAAGTGTATGCTACAACTGGATACCAACCTTACGACAAAGATTCTAAATATCTTAGTTGATATACTCCCCCCATTGTTTGTACAGAGGATCTTGATCGTCTTCCTAGTCTGTGTCTCTAATAGAGCTTTGAAGTCTTTGATGTGCTCAAAAACTTCAGACTTTTTCCTAAGAAAATAAACCCAAGTATAGCGCGAGTAATTGTCAATAAAGGTAGGGACATACCTTTCTTTATTGATGGACGGATGTGGAAATGGACCCATGAAATCACTGTGAACAAGCTCCAAGGAAGAGGAGGCTCTTTTTTCCTTTCCCTTTTCAAACTTCTCTTCAGGATGCTTGCCAAGAATGCATTCTTCAAAAACCCCTTGAAAAAAGTGAATGTCTAACAAGCCTTTGAGCATTCGTTGCTTGGAAATTCATTGCATGTACCTAAAGTTTAAGTGACCAAATCTCTCATTCCATACTCTACTACTATCATTAACATGTATTAGTAGTAAAGAGTTGTTATGGTCAACAAACTTAGTGAATTTATACAACCTTGATTTGTGATCTACCTCACCAATTTCAATAA
This sequence comes from Picea engelmannii, assembly GCA_009831015.1. Taxonomy (NCBI): domain Eukaryota; kingdom Viridiplantae; phylum Streptophyta; class Pinopsida; order Pinales; family Pinaceae; genus Picea; species Picea engelmannii. Next base: position 316,170 of record ML794517.1, read on the forward strand.
TGTAATTGTCATGCATGTCAAGTACATAAATGGAATCTGATGTAAATTCAACATTTTTACCTATTTGAGTGATCTAATAAACTAAGAGCATATTTATAGAATCTTTGGAACATGTAAAACATTCTCAAAACCGTCATTAGGTAGTTCCACTCTTCCCTCTCCTACTACTGCTACTAGAGTATCATCCCCCATGGCAATAGGGGGTATTGAGCATGAACTCAAAGAAGTAAAAACTTCCTCTTTCGTTTTCATATGATGTGATGTGCCAGAATTTATAATCCATGAATCATATGAGGAATTAATTGCAGCAAGAGCATGATGATTACCTTTCTTAGGAGCATGATATTATTCCTTCTTCTTCTTGGCTCCTTCATGAATGAAGTTTCCAAGGTTATTCTGTTGAAGTACTTGTCCCATAAGATCGATTTGCTTCCACATGCATGCGGATTCTTCGTGATTTGGTTTATTGAAATATGTGCACTGTTTTCCCTTCTTCTTCTTCTTCTTATTCTCTTTGGAATTTGAAGAGTCCTTGGATATCGAAGAATCCTTGAAGGGTTTGGAATATCCCTCCTTTTCTTTCTAATTCTCCTTTCCTTTCTATTTGTATTTTTTATTGGATGACCCTTTTCCATCCTGTATGGTGAGTGCATGTGATTTGGGCTCCTTAATTAGAACCATCTGAATGAATTTTGTCTACTCATGTGTGAGAAAATCAACAAACTGCTCCATGGTAGGCATCTTCCACTTTGATCCCAAGAGATATCTGCCAGAATGGAAAGTGGAGACATAGACAACATATTTTGGTCCTAGCTTAGCCAATATTGTTATAATAAGTTAGTCCACTTGTTTAGACTTATCAATACCACAAGATGCCAAGCTCAATATCAAGGATTTAAACTTGGTAAAGAAATCTTGTATATTATCAAAACTTTTAGGATCCAAGGTATTCAACTCTACCTCAAGCATATGACCTCTCATCTCATCTTGCTTTCCAAAGAGAATTTCCAAGGTGGTCCAAATATCGTTTGGAGTCTTGCATGTGGCAACATGAAACCATAAATCAATTGAAATTAATTCAAGAAGAAGTCGTGTGGCCTCACCCTTACGGTTCACCCATCTGGTCTTCTCAATCGTTGTTGTAGGTTCTGTTTGTCGCCATCGTCAAATTGTACAATCATTTTCTTTTGATTTGGAATTCAGCCTTCAGATTCCATTCAAAATAATTGTACGGTGTGAGAATTATCACCAAATTTTATTGAAGAATTGGTGTCATATCCATCCCTCTTACTGGTTCCGAAAAACCCTAAAAAAGTTACTCTCGATTTGCAAGTGAAAAACCGAGAAATCACTACAGGAACAAGCAATTTTGAAAGATGTCGCACCCAACTTAAGGATATAGTGCGACATTGGCCTAAGTGTCACACTCTGGAAGTTCAGAAGGTGAGACACTGAGGAAAACTGAGAAGGGAGGGTTCGAGACTTCACATAAATTTTAATTTCGTAAGTGTGCATGCGACTGTCGCACCTTTCGACAAGGAGAGGGTGTGACATTGTCAAATGTCGAACCTTTCGACATGGAGAGGGTGCGACACTGTTAGATACATGGATTACACTCACTGAAATTTTGATTTCCCTCTTCTCTGGCTTGTCTGATTTTCTCCAGGCAACTCGACGTTGATACCATGTCAATGTTTCATCGAAACCTGTACAAGAGACCTAGCTAAAGAAAGTACAAACAAATATTATCAAGAAAAGGACAAGAGATTCAATATGGAAGAATGAGAAAATATATTCACACTATTCCAATGAGTTAATCAATCTAAATACAATGAATGAGTGAAACACACTCATATAGGAAAGAACATTCCATAATTAAGAAACGTGAACAACCAATGATCTTTTCTTAGGAATGCATGTGCATAATAGTGATGTTTAAAATAGAAAGTCTAAAATAGAACTAGCTCCAGTTAACTACCACTGAACTACTAAGTAAAAAATAGAAATATTTCCAACATGAGCCATTATCAGAGCTATATGAATGATTACTACAGATGAGAGAGATTCTGGAGTCTGAGACTTGTGAAGGATGATCCAAGGGATCTGAATGTACCAAAGGAGTGTCATCGAGCCGAAGTCGATGGTGGAATGATGTCGAGCGGAGGAGGTCATGAGGAGTGTGCAGATGAAAAAACGATACAAGATGCGGGGGGATAATGAGGGTGCCCAGGTGGGATGGTGTTGGTGATCATGGGTGACAGGTGGTGACTCTCCTCAAGGAGTGACCCCACTTTCGACGCTTCCTTGTCACCCGATACGTAGGAAAGACCGCTAAATTAAAAATAACAATAATAAAAACAAAATTGACTCAATTAAAAAAATCAATTACAAGAACCATGTAAAACTTGACATGGAATAAAATAATTTAAAAATATATATACCTTAAGAAAATAGATCCCTCTTGATAATTAATAAATCCGAATTTAAAATATATCTACTCTAATTTATTACAACTCAATTTGTAATGAATTTATATTAAAATAACTGTAAAAAGAAAAGATTTTCAATATCATTTATTTTAGATCAATTAATTGTGGTTCTCTTCTCAATATGTACTATGTATTAGTATATAAACGTAAACTCCTCATGATCTATGAATCAAAAACACATACATAATTTTTTTTGAAACATAAAATGTGAAGGAAAAAACACAGTAACAATAAAATATCACTTTTTAAGAAACATAAAATGTAAAGTAAAAAAAAAAATAGAGTAAGCATAAAGTGTTGTTGGCATGTTTATAGGAAGAATGTGATTGTCATTGATGGAAAGAACAACAACGAACCAAACCTCGAGAGCGCAGAAGATGAGAAATATTAGAAGAGATAGTGATTTCCAGAAGTATAGATGAGGTCCAAGAGACGGACTCACAGGAGGAGCAAAGGTCGAGACCCGTGAACACTTAGAAAGCCTTCTAAAGTCGGAGAGATCAGAAGCTCAGGAGGAAGAGTGACAATGGTCATTGGATCATCTATCCAAAGGACCAACAACCGTCAGATTGAATTAATGAAGGATAGGATAAGCGAGGCAAAATGATTGAGAATTCGATCATCCAAATTTTCGTCAATCATCGGATTGATTCAAGTGGAAGGACATGATAAGAAAGGGTTGAGATATGAGATCTCAATCACTCTAATTTCCATCAGCCGTCGAATAGAAATAAGTGGAAGGATAGGATAAGTTAGAAGGAGCGTTAATCTCAGTGGCTGATAATCGGGCACTCAGATCTACGGTCGACGGGGCATATCGGAGCCCCCAAACTTTATGCCTTTAACCATGGGGGGGGGTCCGAGATGGTGGTATTTCTCATGTGGGACCCTCATACATGTCACCTTCTTGTCAACTCAGACCCCCCTTGCTCATTACCACTTACCGTCTAACCCTCCTTCCGATCAAACCACCAAACCACTCATACATACCACCTCCACACTCCAACGTCACACTCCACTACCCACTACACGTCACACTCCACTACTGCGCTTTTCCTCCACCTCCACTACACTGCCTACATGTCTCACCCATCTAAACAAACCACCTCAGCAAGGACATGTGGCAGACCACGTCAGCAAGGACATGTGGAAGACCACGTCAGCAAGTACACATGGCATAATCAGATGATGACAAGTGTTAAGAGGAAATTGGCTTGTGCCATGTCAACAAGTGATGTAAGCAAGATACGTCACTCCGAGATATTTACTTCGGAAGTTTCCTCACCAACAAATGTCAAAAGTCCCGAAGTCCCAAAGGGTGAAGGTCTGAAGTCACTCTTAGTCGTCTGATATGAAGATCACTTCGAGTGCATTCTCAATCGTTGATCTATTTCAGTGGAAGGACAGTGTAAGTGGAAGTGTTAACCAACAACAAGAGGTCTCCACCACTTATGACTTACTCAGCAGGTGATCACTCTAGAGGAAAATGGAGCAGCGACTTGTCAAAGTCCTGAAGTCTCGAAGTGAGCAGAGATCGTCCATCGTTAAGACTGACAGGTGGCACACGATCCACAACTATGGAGTGAATCACTTTGGGATTTTTTGGTTGGGAAGGAAACGAGATCACCGAAGACCCGAGGGCCAAAGAAGATCTAGGCCGTCAGTTTCCAGAAGGATGTGTGGCATAAATCTGTGCAGTTCGGGAAAAACACTTATTGGCATAGGGGCAGACCCAGGGTTCAATGCTCAAAAGAGCACCAACAAATCCCTAACTACCGGCCCTTTCGGCAACACCTGCGAAGCAGATGAAGTCTCACCCAAGGTAGAGGCAGGGGTGGTTGCATGACTTAGGTGTCTGCAACCTTAGCTGGGACACAGATCTGTGATTATCTTGCTTACAAAGCACTTAGCATCAGTTATTTCCTAACATACATTCATTAATACACTTCGCAGAAATCACAGAGCACCGCAATAATTACTCAGATCTAGCACTTAGCAATAATAAACAGGTTATACTCAATAGATTAAGCACTTAGCATCTTATGTATCATATCTAGCATGCATTCATATCTCATAAGCACAAAGCATCAATAGATCTATATAAACATATCAGAGCACTTAGCAAGAGAGAGACAAGCACATCAACACAATGCACAGAGTTACCGTGGTTCACCCCCACCTTTGGGCTACATCTACAAAGTATTCTTTATATTATATTGGTCAAGCAGTTACAGCACAGAGCTTCAATGACCCTTACTTCACACGGGACAGAGGATCTGTGCAACTCGCTAAATCCCTCTTACTTGCACTCAACACAAAGCCTTCTACAGTCTCTCACAGAGACTTGCACTCAGCTCCGCAAGTCTTACACAAAATGCACAGAGCCTTACAATACTTGATCACACAGATCCCGCTACTAGCACTAAGCCTTCAAGATCCTACCCCGCATAAGACAAGAGATCTGCACAGCTTGCTAGATCCTCTTTCCCCGGGTAGATCCAAGCACTAAACCTTCTCACACTCTGTGCACTAAGCACTTATTACAGCATGCACAGAGCTCTTACAGTCACACAGACTTCTGATCACATAGATCCAACTTATGCACTAAGCCATCGACTAGAGAGAGCCTCGTTTCTTACATGGCCTAGACCTCTATTTATACATAGAAAAAGGCCTAAACAAGGGCTAACATCCCTTTCCCATTACAATATTCCCAAAAAACCCAAAAAGGTTCCACAAAAAGTGGCGAGATCCCATGATCTCCACTTCGCTATGCGCTCCATCTTCGACAGGCAGTCGAAGTACCAAACAGTCAACTATGACCAATTATTCTTCAAAAATTGGTCGAGGGCCAACAACACTCCGAGAGAAAGTGAAGGAAGTGATGTTGAGATTTGAAATCTTCGAAGTCCGGAGACCCAAAGGAGATCTCGACCATTGATCTGAGAGGGACACACATCAATGGATTGTTAACTCCGGAAAAAGGTGATAGAGATAAAGCTAAAATTGAGAGTTGAAATCTCCAAAGTTCTAAGACCCTGATGGAGATCTCAGCCGTTAATCTGAGAGGGACACACATAAGTGGATCATCAACTTAGGAAGATTGGCGTACGGAGAAAAGTAGGGTTTGAGATTTGAAACTCCTGGAGCCTAGATCACAAACTAAATCACAACCATTGATTTAGAAAGGATAGATCTGATCCATAGACTTGAGAGGATATATTTGAACTATTCGTTCAAGAGCACTGTCAAGATCGTGAGATCAACGATCCCTTCGCATTGCGAGGATTGAAGGTGCACAAAATTTAAAATGTTGAAGATGGGCTACAATCGAAACCACGGTTTTGGAGAAACGACACGTGGAGCTCTGTAGTGAATTGCGGGGCGAAAAACAGGTTTCTCTCAAACTGCCTTTGGACGCGCCCACAATCGCATGGTCACATGAGATATTTGCCCAATGTCATATCGAGAAACAGAGCTAGAAATCACTAGACCAAGATCAGGAAGAACCTTTTGAATAGGCATTTGGTCACCGTCGATGGTCACGTGAAGGAAGGGGCTTGGAATCCAAAGAAACCAAAAACGACTGATTGTAACTACCAGAAAATACAAAGAGTTACGACTGCCAGAGAAGCCATAGAATCTCAGTATAATGCACGCTAATGATGAACAAATTTAGTATAACCTCTAGGGAAGATGAAGAGTTTGAATAATGATCAGACAAAGGACTCGAGGTGAGAAAGACATGCAGAACAGAAAAGACAGTGTGATATTTTGAGAGTGATGCATGTGGGCATGATGAGACACAGTGCATAATCTAAAGGGGAGATACATGGCGCATAAAAGAGTATGCAGAGGTAGCACAAAGCATAAAAGGAATAAGAGAAGTTGAACAATGGTGGTGTTGATCGTAGAAAGAAAAGAGAGCAGAGCATAGAAAAAAATCGAAGCAGAAGCAGAACAATGCATAGAAGCTGAAGAAGGCAGAGGAGACAAGGAGTTGTAACAGACCATATCAGAGACAGAGAAAGTAAGTAAAGTTTTGTAAGATTCAATCAAGGTGTTAGGGTGGTGCTAGGGAGGATTGTAGTCCTCTAAATCCTAGTTGGTGCTAGAATATATTCTGGGAGTTGGTGCTTCCATCTAGTGGGTTCTAGATAAACCTGAGAGTTGGTGCTTCCATCTAGTTGGTGCTAGAGAAATATGAGAGTTGGTTCTCTCTGCAATTTGTAGCTTGCTATCATAGGTTGTAACCTCATATTTGAGTTGGAGCTCAAATACTGTGATGTACATGAAATTTGGAGCTTGATTGACATCCTAAGAGGAAGAAGTTTTCACCCTTATGGGTTTCCTCAGGAAAATCGGTGTTTTTTTGTATTCTGTGTGATTGATCATTGTATATCTATGCATGTTAAGTTATCAAAAACACATTAAATAATAATCTAGAAAGAATCAAAAAAAGGGAAA
>ML794517.1:337641-352775 GCA_009831015.1 Picea engelmannii
CTTTATTGCAAGATGCAACTTGCTGAGAGCACCAACTCTCTGTTTTCTCTAGCACCTACTAGAAGGAAGCACCAATTCCCTGGTTTCTCTAGCACCCACTAGAAGGAAGCACCAACTCCCTAAATGTTCCAGCAGCAACTGGATGGAAGCACCAACTTCCAGTCATACAGGCACCAACCTGCATAATAGAGAACAACAGTTCTCCCTTGCACCACCCTGCCACCTTGGTTTCTCTGGTTACAACCAGATGGAAGCTACAACTCCTTGCGTTCAAGCACCCACTTGAACCTATGAGGACAACCATCCTCCCTAGCACCTCCCTACCACCCTGTAATATAAATTTTTCTATATTTATAAATTTATCACAGTGATACAATATTTATCATTGGCTTACCAGGCTTATCATTGTTCTTCTATGCTGCTCTATTCTCCTATATCAGTGTCTCTCTGTCTTCATCTTCTTGCAATTTTTGATCTTCTATTTTTCTCTACAAGAGCACCTCAGCCTTCCTTTAGTGTCTCACTATCTTGTTGCACACATGCCTTGTGCTTTCTGTGCTTCTGCCTTTTCTGCTCTGTGCACCATATGCATTCAATGCACCATTCCTCTTCTCTATATTTCAGCTGCTGCACACTCCTCCTTCTACACTCCTCAATCCCCCTCAACAACAACAACCCATCTCTTCTTTGTTCTGCATAATTATAGTCTTTGTGCACCTTGTGCATGCTATCTCGCCATGCTTCTGCATGCTCTCTCCATGTCGAGTGCTCTGCCTAATCATCATGGCAACTCTTCAGCTTCTCTGGTAGTTAAACCCATGCGTCCATCATCACTGGGTGTTATGCTAAGATTACTTTGCCTATCTGGCAGTTGAGACTCTTCGTCTTCTCCATCAAAGTCGAGTTGATCCTCTCTGTTGTAGTTATAGGCTTCAACCCTCTTCCATCTATTAATCACCTCTAAGAATAGTCTTCATTCCACTAGAAGATGCCTTGAGCCTCTTCATCTTCTCTAGCGATCACATTGAGGCATGTTTCATTCCTCTGGCAGAAGCCATCAGTCGTTTCTAGCAGTTACACTCTGAAGTGAAACAGTAGCCCTCCGATCATACGTAAATTTACCTGCACCGTTGGATTGGATCCGTAGGATCTTGCGTTTATTTCGCATTTCAGCATTTCAGAATTTCGACATTCTTTTGGTGAAGAGTCTCGATTCTCCATGTCCCAAACTCCAAAATGGAGCTTGTCTCTTCGAGCTCTTCTCCACAGCTCTTCGATAATGTGACCACCGGCGGTGACCAAGGCCTACACCAAAAAGGTGTTTTCACATTTCGACATTTTTCATTTCGAAATTTCGGGACTCCTTTGATGAAGAGTCTCAACTCTTGACTCTTCCAACTCCCGGTATCCTAACCTCCAAAATGGAGTCGGATCAATGGTCCACATTCTTGATGATTTGACGGTCCAGATCTCTTCGTGATTTAGCAATATCATGATTTCAGCATTATTGATGTGATAGTTCTTGACAACTCCAAGTCCTGGTATTTGAAACTCCAAAATGGAGTCAGATCAACGACATTTCGGCGTTTCTCATTTCATCGTTTCAGGACTCCTGTGGTGAAGAGTCTCGACGCTTAACTCCTCCAACTCCCGGTATCCGAAGTTCCGAAATGGAGTCGGATCAAAGATTCGGTATTTCGTTGTTTCTCATTTCGAGGATTCGACATTTCGTCACTCCTGTGGTGAAGTGTTTCGACACTTCAACTCCTGGTATCCGGAACTCCGAAATGGAGTTATTTCCTGGTTTGCGAAGCTCTTTGTTGGTGTGCCTATTTCGGGATTTTGGCATTTCACATTTTGGCGATTCGGCATTTCAGCACTCCTGTGATGAAGTGTTTTGACACATCAACTCCCGGTATCCGGGACTCTGAAATGGAGTTATTTCCCAGTCTGTGAAATTCTTTGTTGGTGTGCCTATTTTGGGTTTCAAGTTTTCAGGGTTTCGCATTTTGCGATTTTGGGACTCTTGATGACGAAGAGTCTTGACTCTTCCAACTCCCGGTATCTGAAACTGTCCTCCTGCCTTCGGGATTTCATAACCCCACTTCACCTTTCTCTTTAAAGAGTGTGCAAGTTCTCCTAGATCCAACACCGATTGGACCTCGAGCTCAGATCTGACGTTCATCGGGAATTCTCAATGGGATCCAAAGATCACTGTCGCTTCTCCTCTCGGGATTTCATTGTCCCTGTTTTTCCATCGTTGCATACTCTGATCTTGCCATCAATGACAATCACACCTGTCATCAATGATAATCACAACAATACCAGATATAAAATGTATGCAGAACATAAATAAAATGCTAGTAATGGCAGAATAACAACAATATAACCAGAACATTCACCACAATAACACTGAAATGATATAAGAATAACAACATAAATAACACTTTGAATCTGAAAGCAATGTTCACGGGCCTCTTTGAGGGGGAAACCTCTAGTTGAGAAAAGATCTATTACAATAATATCCAAGCTAGAGTTCTCATACCCTTGACTCCTATTTATACTAAAAAGAAACATCTAGAGGAAGATCCTTCTAGAAGCGGAAGCTTCTATTAGGTACTCTTACATCCGCCTTATTCTATTTTATTGAAAGGACTTATTAATATTGAACTTTATTACATCCGAATATATTTTTCTACCTATGTGCAGGTTAGGACCCTAACATGTCCGCCCCCTTAAAAACAACCTTGTCCTCCAGTCTTGAGATGAGAAAATTGTTGCAGAATGGTAGCTGGTTCCCAAGTGGCGTCTACTGGAGTTGTATCCTTCCACTGGACTAGCACTTCCTTGATGGTTCTCTGACATAGGCGATGCTCACACTAGTCCAAAGTTGCTTCTGGATATATCCAAATGGATCCTTCTTCAGCTAACTCTAGAAGGTTGGCTTGAATTTGGCACTTAGCTTCAATCACCTTCTTTAAGCATGAAACATGAAAAACAAGATGTAGCTTTGAATGGCTAGGAAAATCTAACTGATAAGCGACTTGTCCCACACGCTTGAGCATGGTATAAGGACCATAAAATTTGGGCACGAGCTTCTGACAATGCTCGGCCTTGAGGGAAGTTTTCTTGTAAGGTTGCAGTCGAAGAAACACCTGATCCCCTTCTGAAAATTGACATTCAGAGCAACCTTGATCTGCTTGTTGCTTCATGCGATTCTGTGCCATGGCCAAATTCTCTTTGAGGGTACGGAGACTAGCCTCTCGAGCTGTAAGTGTTAGGTCAACCGCCTGGACCTTCAAGGCACCCAGTAAGTATGAGAGAACTGAAGGTGGCTTCTGTCCATATACAGTTTCAAAAGGAGTCATGCGTGTAGCTGTATGGTATGAAGTGTTGTACCACCATTCATCTAGGGGTAACCATTGAGCCCATTGATTTTGCTTTTTCAAGGCAAAACACCTCAAATATGTTTCCAAACACTTGTTGACAACTTATGTTTGGCCATCAGTCTGGGGATGATAAGTTGTGCTGAGATGCAATTCAGTGCCTTGTATCTTGAATAGTTCTTGCCAAAAATTGCTTGTGAAAGTTGGGTCGCGATCATAAACAATAGAGTGTGGCATGCCATGAAGCTTGAAGACCTAATCCATGAAGATTTGAGCCACCGTGGATGTTGTAAACGGGTGTTGAAGGGCATAGAAACGAGCATACCTGGAAAGGCGATCAACAACCACCATGATGACGGATTTATTTCCCGATTTGGGTAAGCCGGTGATAAAATCCATAGAGATATCCGTCCAAATAACAGGTGGAATTGGGAGCAGTTGTAGTGTGCCCGACAATTTGACTGTTTCTCCCTAGTTGCATTGATACACATCACATTTAGCTACAAAATTACGAATGTCTTGTTTCATACCATCCCCAAAAAAGGAACGTTTGACCCTGTCATAGGTTTTGGTGAACCCGGAGTGCCCTGTTGTGGGTGTAGCATGAAGCTCAGAAAGTACCATGGATTTAAGCTTTGATTGTTTACTTAAATACAAATGACCTTTGTATCGAAGTTCCTCATGGAGCCAAGAGTTCCCTGGGGAAGCTGGAGCATTGGACTGCAATTGATGGATCAACTGTGAATTTTTGGGATCTTGTAGCCATTCCTAGCGAACGGCTTGGAGCCAATCTGGTACAATGAATGAAAGAGAAAAAAGGGATCCTTCATCTTCATATTTTTGGGAAAGTGCATCTGCAACCACATTGTCTTTACCTTTCTTATAAATGATCTCATAATCATATCCAAAGAGTTTAATAACCCATTTTTGTTGTTCTGGGGAAGAAATTCATTGTTCCAGAAAATACTTGAGGCTTTGAGGGTCTGTCTTAATTTGGAAACATTGCCCCAATAGATAAGGATGCCACATATCCATGACATGCAGAATAACCAACATTTCCTTTTCATAGATGGATTTGCCTAGATTTCTTTCAGATAGTTTCTTACTGGTAAAGGCCAAAGGTCGACCCTCTTGCATAAGGACAACACCAATTCCTTTCCCTGAGGCCTCACATTCCAACACAAAGGTATTTGTGAAATCGGGAAGGGCGAGGATGGAGTGGTGCACATGGCCATCTTCAAGGTTTGAAAAGCTTGAGCAACAGTTGGAGTCCAAGTGAAAGAGTTCTTTTTTAGGAGAGTAGTGAGAGGTGCTGCAATCTTCCCATCATTCTTAACAAACTTGTGATAATACCCTGCTAAGCCTAGAAATCCACGCAAACTCTTAAGAGTCTTTGGGTGAGTCCAGTCTTGCATAGCTTCAATCTTTTTAGGATCCACCCTGACGCCATCTTTTCCAACCAGATGGCCCAAGTATTCTACCTCTGAGGCACCAAAAGCACATTTAGACTATTTCAGGAAAAGTTGGTGTTGAGAGAGTAGATGGAGAACTCGATCCACATGAGCAAGATGGTCTGTCCAGGTTTTTCTATAGATGAGGATATCATCAAAGAAAAATAAGAAAAAATGGCCCAAGTATTCTACCTCTGAGGCACCAAAAGCACATTTAGACTGTTTCAGGAAAAGTTGGTGTTGAGAGAGTAGATGGAGAACTCGATCCACATGAGCAAGATGGTCTGTCCAGGTTTTTCTATAGATGAGGATATCATCAAAGAAAACTAAGAAAAAATGGCGGAGAAAAGGACGTAAGACATGATTCATGAGGCTTTGGAAAGTGGAGGGGGCATTACACAAGCCAAAGGGCATGACCAAAAAATCATAGTGGCCCTCATGAGTTCTAAAGACAGTCTTGGGAATGTCTGCCTCTTTCATACGTATCTGGTGGTATCCCAAATGAAGATCCAGTTTAGTGAAGAATTGGGTGCCACTCAATTCATCTAGGAGGTCATCAATGATAGGAATGGGGAATTTGTCTTTGATGGTAAGTTTGTTGAGGGCACCGAAATCAGGACACATTCACCAAGAACCTTCTTTCTTCAATACCATGACCACAGGAGACGAGTAGGGGCTCGTTCTAGGGAAGATAACACCTGCATTAAGGAGTTCCTGGACCATTTTCTCAATTTCATTTTTTTGGGAAAAGGGGTGACGATACAAACGAATATTGGGAGGAAGGCTTCCGAGTACAAGGGGAATGGAATGGTCATGAACACCATGGGAAGGAGGGAGGCCTTGGGGAGTGGAAAAGACTGATTGATGTTTAGAAAGGATGGCTTGGAGGTCTTGCGGTACCGAGGGTGTCTCTATTTCTTATATGGCATAGAGTTGGGTGATAACACCAGAAAGACCCTTTTTGAGCAGCTTTTCCATGCGATGGGAACTAATGATCTCAGGTGAAATGATGGTGATGCCTTGGAACTTATATTGGTGGCCCTCCACATCGAATTGCATGGTTAAGTCTTTAAAATCCATGAGAATGGGACCCAAATTCCTTAGCCAATCTACACCCAACACAATGTCAGAACCTCCCATGTCGATAGCAAACATATGGGATTTCAGGTGGTAGTCACCAATTTGGAGACGAACATTTTCACAACGCCCTCCACATTTCATGGAACCACCATTGACAATCATGATTTGGAATCTATTGACGGCATGGATGTAGCAATGAGTTTCTTGGGCAATGCGGCGATGAATAAAATTATGGGCACTGCCACTATCAACCAGAATGATGACCTTATGATGCTTGATGTAACTGATTAGCTTGAGGGTTTGGGAAGCGGAGAAGCCAGTGAGAGCATTGAGGCATATGACCGGTTCTACTTCGGGAGGGTCTAAGGTAGGGGTTATGTCAGTAGATTCAGGTGACTCAGACACAGAGGGAGTTTCTTCATCTTCTTCCAAAATCTCCTCGGAGATGGGCATAAAAGATTTTGTTCTTTACACTTGTGGCCCGGGAAATATTTGTCATCACAATTATAACAAAGGCCTTTGAGTTGGTGTTCAACCATTTTATCCCTAGTCAATTTTTGGATCTTTAGAGGAGCAGAGGGGGTAGTGGGATTTACTGGTTTAGGGCGAGGGATAAAGGAGGGTTTGTGGTTTTGAGAAGATACAACCTATTGTTCTTCTTTATCTCTTTTGGCAGCCTCCACCCAATTCTCAGGCCGAGCCATGAGGACATGGGCCCAAATTTCATCCTTGAGGCCGTTGATAAAACACTCTCGGAAAAAGGCATCAGACATGCCCTCTGTTCTAAAAGCCAGGCGCTCAAAGGAAACTATAAAGTCTTCCACTGTTCCTAATTGTTTTAGCTTTGTCAAATGGCCCAAATGGTTGGTGTCAGTGTCAAAGCATTCATAAATCTCTGCCACAAAGTGTGTCCAAGCAATATACCCTTGACGAGAAGTGTTTCTCCATTGCCACCATTTCCAATGTTCTTGATCTAGATGGAGAACACCATACCGGAGTTTGGCCAAGTTCTATAATGCCATATAAAGAGAAGTAATGTTCCATTTGGGTTACCCAACCAGTGGGGTCCAAGCCATCAAATTTGGTCACATCCACCCGCAGAAGGCGTAGGTCACGTTGAAAGTGATGGTTTTGCAAGGTATGGGAATGAGAGGAATGGTCACCGTCAATATGTGGAGGTGAGGAAGAGGAAGGGTTATCTGTAGGGATATGCAGTTTGGTGCAGAGTGCCGAAAAGACTGATTCAATCTGGGTGGTGAGGTCTTGTTTGATTTCCCCCATTGAGGACTGCATGGTTGTATTGATGGCAACAACAATGGCACTGAGTTGTTTCACTTCTTGTTGGGTTTCAATGAGACCAAATTGCAAGGTGTTGAAGCGAGCTTCCAAGTCTTGGCTACGAGTATGGGCCATGACAATGGGAAAACTGAAAAGGGGCGGGCGGGGTAAATTTTTTTTCTGAAAAATGATATGGATGAATGTGATAAGGGAGAAGAGATGAATCCAATGGAATAGGTCTCAAATAATGGTGAAAAAATTTCCAGACTTTTTTTTTTTACGGAGTTATACTCCGATCTGAAGAATACTGCAGAGAGGAAATGCCCAAATGCTTAACCAGAAAGAAATGTGTATTTACTTGGCAACCCGAACACAATTGTGTGGCAATAGATCTTGTCTTTTTTAATTTGTTTATGTTTTTGTCCTCAAGGGTTAGGTATTCAAGGGTTCTACAGACATGGGTTTTCCCTGTTCTATAGCTCTTTGATATATGTGCGAGGTCCAACAATAGTACTCGGCCCAATATCTCAGGGCACTAACTAAGGAGGATAGACCGTACCCTTAGCCGTACTACCCGACTACCCAGGTACTAGAGAGTATCTTCCCGAGTGTTGTTCTCGGTGACACTATTGCATTCAGGCGGCCGATCGGTTTATCTAAAGAGGGCTTCAGGTAATCTAGGTTGATCCGTACACAGGTGTTGTTTGATGCGCTACCACTCGAAGGGGTACCAACAGGGGTTACAAGGGTGGCCAACAGATGTGCTTTGAAGTACCACTTGTATTTCCTGCATGTATGAATCCCTCAACCGTAGGTTTATTCGTGTAACGATAGATCTCTATAGCTTAAAGATGTTGGAATACGTCTCTACCCTGGAAAAAAAATTAACCCATACTTTCTACCGAGGAAAGTGCTCTGATACCACTTGTAATATACCAAATATAAAATGTATGCAAAACAGAAATAAAATGCTAGTAATGGCAAAATAACAACAATATAACCAGAACATTCACCACAATAACACTAAAATGATATAAGAATAACAACATGAATAGAACTTTGAATCTGAAAGAAATGTTCACGGGCCTCTTCGAGGGGGCAAACTCTAGTTGAGCAGAGCTCTATTACAATAATATCCAAGCTAGGGTTATCATACCCTCGACTCCTATTTATACTAAAAAGAAGCATCTAGAGGAAACTTCTATTAGGTCTTCTTACATCTGCCTTATTCTATTTTATTGAAATGCCTTATTAATATTGACCTTTATTACATCCGAATATATTGTTCTACCTATGTGCGGGTTAGGACCCTAACAAATTGATCATTGTATATCTATGAATGTTAAGTTATCAACAACACATTAAATAATAATCTAGAAAGAATCAAAAAAAGGGAAAAAATTCCAATCTTATATACATAACTGATTCACCCCACCCCTCTCAGTTATATTTCCAACAAGTGTCACTTTTTAAGAAACATACAAGGTAAAGGGAAAAAAAATTTAGAGTAACAATAAAGTATCACTTTAAAAGTGTGAGATGTTTTCTAGTATTTTTAACTTATTTTTATAATATATTTTGTATTTTAGTTTTAGCTTAATTTTGGATTTGTTATTCATAAATCAAAATTTATCTTCAATTATAGTTTTTTTTTTATTTGAAATAAATTTATGTTAATTATATAAAAAAAAAATTATAAGTTAGATGGTTCTTATATTAATATCATACCGAAAATAATATAATTATGTATGTTTTTGGCTGACCACTTGGTTTGCCACTAGAGAAATCATGCCATAACAAATAAAAAAACTATTCTCAATGTTTGGTTTTCAAAACAAAAACATCTATAGTTTTCACATGTTTTACATGTAATAGCCTGGACAATATATAGGATATACTGGAAAATAACATGTTTTACATGTACTAGACTGGACAATATATAGGATATACTAGAAAATAACAGAGTAACATTTTGAAACTGAAAATGGCAGAAGATATAGTTGTATTAGACTTGCAGAGTTGCTAAGTTAGATACTTGTGGCATTTATTTCTACACTTGTTCTACTGGTAGGGGTTCCTCCTCAATTAGGATTGAATTGGAGGGTCTGCTCTTCGATCCTAGAGTCTCGTTAGTTTGTGTGTTGTCATTGTCACTTCCTTGGGGGGAAAAGACTATGATGTTGATATCAAAGACTACTTCAAATTTCCTATCCATAAGTTCAAACTTGTGGAGAATAGCCTATTGTTGGAGGCCTCTCTCCTCCACCACTTGGGAAATAAAAAAATTATTAAGCCAATGGAGCTATATTAATCTAAAAATATTTTTATCTTTGGTTCTTGAGAACCATGAATCAAATATCCAACCCTGGTATTCTTCCTCAATTTGCTCCTTGGACACTCTTTTCAACATTTTCTTAACTAAATTTTCCAAATTTTCCATTTCCTCCTTGATCTTGGGAGAAAATCTCGAGTGGAAGTGCCTTGTTTCCTTAATGGAATACTTTTTTAGTTGTGGTTATGTAATGGGGAAGGAATTGAGGAGTGGGATTTCTGGTTGTAGGTTTCAACCTTCTACAAGAACCTTTTCTGCTAGAATTTGGGTTTACCTCTGAGTTTTCCCTAGCCATACTCATAGACCAAGAGGGGGTGGGGTAATCAAATAATAGAAGAAGCCAATAGTTGAGATATTGACTAACAAGGGTGATGAGAGCAGGGGTGCGAGCAGAGAAGCCACAGTGGAAAGGCAAGGCTGCTAAAATAATATTAACCAAAGAAATGAGGCCTGGTAGTCAAAACCCCCAACTAGAGAGGGTTTCTCCAATGGTTTTAAACCTATGCTCAAATTTCTAAGAACGGATCAGGTGAATAGACCAAGAAAATGCTAAACCATGTAACAAAGGAGGTTCTACGAAGTACTTGACAAAACAACTCAAAGAAATGTTGTCGACTCTGGGTTTTAGGCCTAGTTTTTCTTTATGGATCGATGATTGAGATCCACATATGTTCACTAGGTTATCCTTTGTCCCAATTTTTGGAGATGAAACATCTAGATACCTCTTTTTCCCATGATGGTGAATTCCTTAAATATCCTCATGAATTCATTTGCAGTTGTGTAAGAAGGATAGGCTCATTCAAGCTTGATTTCCCTTGACCTGCTCCTCACCTTATTCTCCCTTGCGCTCCCATACCATATGTTACATATCGATGTCCACTTGGCCCATGTGGCGAGTGATGGCGCCCCATCCAAGTACTTAGTATCTTTAATGTTGGATTTATAACAATCATCTCTTAGTTGGTCAGGAATTTGATCCTTTCATGCCCATAACACATCTTGGATTGCTTGGATTACCTCTTTGTTCACCAATACATCCACCAAACCATTGGCCTTCCTTCTTACATGGGATGGGATGATAGTTGATTATATAGATCAGGTGAGCTCAGATAATTGCTTTAATCTTGTTGAAAGACATCATTTGAGGGATATTTTAGCCAGGTTAGTACCATGAAGGATCCTATATAGGACATGGATAAGAAATTGAGAGTCCCCCTTTATGTTCAGGTTGTTGAAGCTTAATTGTATGGCTAGCTATATGCCTTTCATTAAACCTTCTAAATCTACCCCATTGTTCGTTTTGTTCCCAAACTAGAGATGAAATATACAGAGGATAGTACCTGTTGAGTCTCGAAAAACTCCTCCAACCCCTAATTGTCCCAGGTTTCCTTTGGAGGCACCATCAAAATTTAGCTTCATAAAACAAGGAGGAGGTATAATCCAAAATCCTTGGAGGAGGATTTGGAAGTGATGCTAGGTAAATTGAGAGAGTAGATATGAATATATAATTTCCTTGCTGGAAAATTTAATTTTTCATTAGCTTGAGGTCATTTAGCCTCCTTTGATTAGGGGGTGGTTCCATTTGTTTCCCATATATTTGATTGGATCTAATTCAAAATTTCATCCACAATTTGTCTTTGTTTCTTAAATATGTGGCGGTTGTGCTCTTTCCAGATAGACCAAAGCAAGAAGCCAGGAAAAAGACTCCCAACTATATTGAGGATTAATTTTTTGAATGGGTTCAATCTTCAGCTTCCAATGGTTTGTACAATATTATTTCTAAGATGATATGATTGACGAAAGAGTGTGGCCACTCTATCCCATAACTCATTCACTGCAGGACATTCATTGAATAAATGTCTGGTAGATTCTCCTTCCAATTGACACATGTAGCATAGAGAGGGACCTTCAAAACCTCTTCTCACTAATTTATCCCAGGTTAATGTTTTCTTCCTAACAAGGATAATATTTTAGGCCATTTCTCTAGAGTCCAAATATTTTTCCAAATGACTTATTTGACCAAATTTTTGTGGCCCGCTTCGAGAGCATAAGTTGTTTGACTTTGAAGTGAAAATCTCTATGATGGCCCCATATGAGAATATCTTGGCTTGTTCTAAATATTATTTTCCTTGACTTGAGATGATCTTCCAAGGATTCTTTTGTTTCTCTGTCTAATCCAGTTGGCCGACTAGTTCTAGGTTTCCAAACTCTATATGAGTAAGGTTGAGAGCTAATGTTTTCTTCAAAGTATTTATGGACAATATTCTTGCCAACACCTATGAGAGAGGCTCTAGCTTGCTAGATATTTTCTGGAAGCCCAAGTTTGTCCTCCTAGTGCCATGCATCATCCCAAAACAACAATGTGGTATTTCCTTGAATCTCCTAGAAGCAATTATTATGGATTAAGGCTATATTATTCCAAATTAGTAAGCCTAGTATTTCACCTGCCATGTAGATGATATCATTCTCCTCAATATTTCTCACATATTTCACTCTCCATATTATGGCCCATGGGTCCTCTTTCCATTTTATCCATTTCCAATGAGTTTTGGCTACTAAAGCATTACCCATGGTTCAGGTGTCCTTGATCCCCAATCCCCCTTCCCATTTAGGTAGACAGACCTAGTCCCATGCCACCAAAGCCCATTTTATTTCTTTCTTGGGTATTCCCTACTGGAAGGCTCTCTGAGGGGCCTGAATTTCCTTGATGATCTTAGTCGGTGCTGCCAAAATAGAGAGAAACTAGAGATGTGAGGATTGCAAGATTGATTTAATGAGGATAATGTTTCCCAGAAGGGTCAAAAATCTAAAAGTCCAACTGTTGTGTTTGGTTTCAAGTTTGGCTAGAATGTCCTCCTAAGAAATATTTATAAGGGTTTTCTCTTGTAATGGTGCTCCTAAATATTTAGCAAGAATCATCCCTTTTTGATAACCGAGAATTCAAGTGATATTGTATTTGATGGTTAGAGGCGTAATGAAAATAAAATGACTAACTTTCTGAAGTTTATCAAGGCTATGGAATCTAGCATGAAGGTTTTCAAAATCAACTTAAAGGAATTAACTTCCCTGATAGTAGGTGGTGCCATGAGTAGAGTATCATCGATGAATTGTAGGTGGGATAGAGGGTCAAAGTGTGGGTGTATCTTGACTCCTTTAATTTTGTTAGATTTTAGGTATATTTTTAAGCTTCTTCCAATACCTTCTACCATAAGAATGCAAAGAAAAAGGGATAGATGATCTCATTTTCTAATGCCTCTAGATAGATTGAAGATAGGAGAGGCAGAGACATTTACTAGAATAAAGAAAAATGCAGTAAATATCAGGTTATAGACCCATGAAATCCATTATGGGAAGAGTCCATAGGTAGCAAGAATTTTTTGAAGGAAGTTCCAATTAAGTCTTTCATAAGCTTTAGACATATCCAACTTAGTCATCATCCTGTAGATCTATTGGATTTCATAGAGTGTATAGCCTCATGGGCCACAATTATACTATCTAAAATTTGCATGCTTTCCACATAGCCCCCTTGTTCTAGGGAATTTATATTTCTCATAATAGGCTTCAACCTATTGGAAACAACCTTGGTGATGATTTTATAGATAACATTACATAAAGAGATGGGTTGGAACTTGTCAGTTGTGTTTTCCTCTTGGTCCTTGGGGATCATAGTAAGAAAATTTGAGTTGAAGGCTTGGAGTATTCTTCCTAAGTGTATTGATTCTTCTACAATCTTCCATACATATCTACCTATCATTGACTAGCAAGATTGGAAGAAGTCTAGGGTAAAACCATCAAGAGCCAGAGACTCACCTACTACCATATCTTTAACAGTTTGAGTGACTTCCTCCAATGTTATGGTCTCATCAAGCTTAGATTTTTTTCATGAGAGAACAACGAGGGGATTGAACTTGTTATGACTTGGATTACCACTTGTCTATTGGTCTAGAGATTAGTTAGAAAGTGGCTAAAATGATTTGTAAGGTATTGCTCAATGTCTTCATGCTTTTCAATCTTTTTTCCCAAGATTACTTTGAGAGAGACTATTATATTCTTGTTTCTTCTGTTTATCAAAGATTTATGAAAAAACTTGGAGTTTTTGTCCCCTTCTTTTAGCCAATGAATTATTGATTTATGTTTCCATAGAACTTCTTCTTTCTTATCTCAGATTCCAATTTCCATATGGAGGTAAAATTTTCAGGCTGCAAGTTTTGTTGGTATCTCTACTCGAATGATAGTTGTGAATAAGGTTTCCAAATATTTTTCTAGTTGTATTTTAGCTTGAAAGATGCTACCCAAAACCTAATTTTTCCACACTTCAATTCTTTGTTTGATTTTTTTTAGTCTCTATTGGAATTGATACATATTGGAACCTTGAATAGTATTTCCTTCCTTCCACCAAGTTTCTATGTTGTGCATGAAGTCAGGGAGATCAAACCAAAACTTTTCGAATTTGAAGGGTTTTGATCTAGGAGTAAGGGAACTTTCCCAAGAAAGAGTTATCAGCCAATGGTTTGAACCAACAAAGAGATTTGGAGACTAGAAACCTATCTAGATTTAATACAATATGATACACTCTCTCTCTTTTTATTGTTCCAAGTGTGTCATCCATTGTTGGTATATATGTCAGCCAATCACAACTTATCTATGGTTTCCTTGAATGCTACGCTATAAACATCCAACTTGCATAGACCACCTCTTGTTTCCTATAAATAAGTGACCATGTTGAAGTCTCCTCCTATAATCCAATGCCACCCCTATAGAACTAATCATAGAGCCTGGATAGAGTGTAAAAAGGCTATTTAAGAGTGGGATTGGAGGGTCCATACGCATTGGTTATTTCTCCCTAATATTGAGATCCTATTGTTGTGTACATGACTGATATACATTTGTTGGTTTCCATTAGAATTGTGAACGTAATTTGGATTAGGTCCTAGAGGAGTGAGAGACCTCATCTTTCTCCCTCTATGTCCACTGTTAATACTTTACTTCCTTTCCATAATTTTCTAGCTATTGTTTCCATTGTTTCACAGTCACATTTAGCTTCTTGGCAACTATTAAATCCTTAATAATCGATGTTTTCTTGTAGCATTCACACCTCTATTGTTCTATGATATAATATTCATGTTTAAAATTTTGGTTGAGAGGAGAAATGATTATATATAATCCCTTTAGCTTCGGTCGAGTCAATAGGAAGAGCCCCTGCCTCCCCCAAATTTTGTTTAGTTGTCTTTCTATCTCATTTTTTCTCCTCTACAACTTCTTTTTTTAGTTTTGAGTGGATTAGTTTGAATGCATAGGCCGCCTACGAAAGAATGGGTTTGGGATGAGTTTCCAATCTTCATTTTACCTTTCATCGAGTCTCTTTAGAGTTATTGAAATTGAGTTTATGGGAGGTTGATTAGATGTTGTTTGCATGATTAGATGGTTTTTTCCCTGTCTAGTTATTAGGGATGGGAAGTCGATCTCCACCTATTCTAAGTCCATATATTATTGTAATTTTTCCTCCTTTGGGTCTTGTTGTATTTAATTCTCTATAGGCATGTCTTGAATCCCTGTTGATCCATCATATCCCTTAAAAGTAGGTTCTTGTGTGCCTATTTTTTGGGT
>ML794517.1:352875-367261 GCA_009831015.1 Picea engelmannii
GAGGCACCAAAAGCACATTTAGACTGTTTCAGGAAAAGTTGGTGTTGAGAGAGTAGATGGAGAACTCGATCCACATGAGCAAGATGGTCTGTCCAGGTTTTTCTATAGATGAGGATATCATCAAAGAAAACTAAGAAAAAATGGCGGAGAAAAGGACGTAAGACATGATTCATGAGGCTTTGGAAAGTGGAGGGGGCATTACACAAGCCAAAGGGCATGACCAAAAAATCATAGTGGCCCTCATGAGTTCTAAAGACAGTCTTGGGAATGTCTGCCTCTTTCATACGTATCTGGTGGTATCCCAAATGAAGATCCAGTTTAGTGAAGAATTGGGTGCCACTCAATTCATCTAGGAGGTCATCAATGATAGGAATGGGGAATTTGTCTTTGATGGTAAGTTTGTTGAGGGCACCGAAATCAGGACACATTCACCAAGAACCTTCTTTCTTCAATACCATGACCACAGGAGACGAGTAGGGGCTCGTTCTAGGGAAGATAACACCTGCATTAAGGAGTTCCTGGACCATTTTCTCAATTTCATTTTTTTGGGAAAAGGGGTGACGATACAAACGAATATTGGGAGGAAGGCTTCCGAGTACAAGGGGAATGGAATGGTCATGAACACCATGGGAAGGAGGGAGGCCTTGGGGAGTGGAAAAGACTGATTGATGTTTAGAAAGGATGGCTTGGAGGTCTTGCGGTACCGAGGGTGTCTCTATTTCTTATATGGCATAGAGTTGGGTGATAACACCAGAAAGACCCTTTTTGAGCAGCTTTTCCATGCGATGGGAACTAATGATCTCAGGTGAAATGATGGTGATGCCTTGGAACTTATATTGGTGGCCCTCCACATCGAATTGCATGGTTAAGTCTTTAAAATCCATGAGAATGGGACCCAAATTCCTTAGCCAATCTACACCCAACACAATGTCAGAACCTCCCATGTCGATAGCAAACATATGGGATTTCAGGTGGTAGTCACCAATTTGGAGACGAACATTTTCACAACGCCCTCCACATTTCATGGAACCACCATTGACAATCATGATTTGGAATCTATTGACGGCATGGATGTAGCAATGAGTTTCTTGGGCAATGCGGCGATGAATAAAATTATGGGCACTGCCACTATCAACCAGAATGATGACCTTATGATGCTTGATGTAACTGATTAGCTTGAGGGTTTGGGAAGCGGAGAAGCCAGTGAGAGCATTGAGGCATATGACCGGTTCTACTTCGGGAGGGTCTAAGGTAGGGGTTATGTCAGTAGATTCAGGTGACTCAGACACAGAGGGAGTTTCTTCATCTTCTTCCAAAATCTCCTCGGAGATGGGCATAAAAGATTTTGTTCTTTACACTTGTGGCCCGGGAAATATTTGTCATCACAATTATAACAAAGGCCTTTGAGTTGGTGTTCAACCATTTTATCCCTAGTCAATTTTTGGATCTTTAGAGGAGCAGAGGGGGTAGTGGGATTTACTGGTTTAGGGCGAGGGATAAAGGAGGGTTTGTGGTTTTGAGAAGATACAACCTATTGTTCTTCTTTATCTCTTTTGGCAGCCTCCACCCAATTCTCAGGCCGAGCCATGAGGACATGGGCCCAAATTTCATCCTTGAGGCCGTTGATAAAACACTCTCGGAAAAAGGCATCAGACATGCCCTCTGTTCTAAAAGCCAGGCGCTCAAAGGAAACTATAAAGTCTTCCACTGTTCCTAATTGTTTTAGCTTTGTCAAATGGCCCAAATGGTTGGTGTCAGTGTCAAAGCATTCATAAATCTCTGCCACAAAGTGTGTCCAAGCAATATACCCTTGACGAGAAGTGTTTCTCCATTGCCACCATTTCCAATGTTCTTGATCTAGATGGAGAACACCATACCGGAGTTTGGCCAAGTTCTATAATGCCATATAAAGAGAAGTAATGTTCCATTTGGGTTACCCAACCAGTGGGGTCCAAGCCATCAAATTTGGTCACATCCACCCGCAGAAGGCGTAGGTCACGTTGAAAGTGATGGTTTTGCAAGGTATGGGAATGAGAGGAATGGTCACCGTCAATATGTGGAGGTGAGGAAGAGGAAGGGTTATCTGTAGGGATATGCAGTTTGGTGCAGAGTGCCGAAAAGACTGATTCAATCTGGGTGGTGAGGTCT
Organism: Picea engelmannii; assembly: GCA_009831015.1. Classification (NCBI taxonomy): domain Eukaryota; kingdom Viridiplantae; phylum Streptophyta; class Pinopsida; order Pinales; family Pinaceae; genus Picea; species Picea engelmannii. The sequence continues at coordinate 355,024 of ML794517.1, forward strand.
TGTTTGATTTCCCCCATTGAGGACTGCATGGTTGTATTGATGGCAACAACAATGGCACTGAGTTGTTTCACTTCTTGTTGGGTTTCAATGAGACCAAATTGCAAGGTGTTGAAGCGAGCTTCCAAGTCTTGGCTACGAGTATGGGCCATGACAATGGGAAAACTGAAAAGGGGCGGGCGGGGTAAATTTTTTTTCTGAAAAATGATATGGATGAATGTGATAAGGGAGAAGAGATGAATCCAATGGAATAGGTCTCAAATAATGGTGAAAAAATTTCCAGACTTTTTTTTTTTACGGAGTTATACTCCGATCTGAAGAATACTGCAGAGAGGAAATGCCCAAATGCTTAACCAGAAAGAAATGTGTATTTACTTGGCAACCCGAACACAATTGTGTGGCAATAGATCTTGTCTTTTTTAATTTGTTTATGTTTTTGTCCTCAAGGGTTAGGTATTCAAGGGTTCTACAGACATGGGTTTTCCCTGTTCTATAGCTCTTTGATATATGTGCGAGGTCCAACAATAGTACTCGGCCCAATATCTCAGGGCACTAACTAAGGAGGATAGACCGTACCCTTAGCCGTACTACCCGACTACCCAGGTACTAGAGAGTATCTTCCCGAGTGTTGTTCTCGGTGACACTATTGCATTCAGGCGGCCGATCGGTTTATCTAAAGAGGGCTTCAGGTAATCTAGGTTGATCCGTACACAGGTGTTGTTTGATGCGCTACCACTCGAAGGGGTACCAACAGGGGTTACAAGGGTGGCCAACAGATGTGCTTTGAAGTACCACTTGTATTTCCTGCATGTATGAATCCCTCAACCGTAGGTTTATTCGTGTAACGATAGATCTCTATAGCTTAAAGATGTTGGAATACGTCTCTACCCTGGAAAAAAAATTAACCCATACTTTCTACCGAGGAAAGTGCTCTGATACCACTTGTAATATACCAAATATAAAATGTATGCAAAACAGAAATAAAATGCTAGTAATGGCAAAATAACAACAATATAACCAGAACATTCACCACAATAACACTAAAATGATATAAGAATAACAACATGAATAGAACTTTGAATCTGAAAGAAATGTTCACGGGCCTCTTCGAGGGGGCAAACTCTAGTTGAGCAGAGCTCTATTACAATAATATCCAAGCTAGGGTTATCATACCCTCGACTCCTATTTATACTAAAAAGAAGCATCTAGAGGAAACTTCTATTAGGTCTTCTTACATCTGCCTTATTCTATTTTATTGAAATGCCTTATTAATATTGACCTTTATTACATCCGAATATATTGTTCTACCTATGTGCGGGTTAGGACCCTAACAAATTGATCATTGTATATCTATGAATGTTAAGTTATCAACAACACATTAAATAATAATCTAGAAAGAATCAAAAAAAGGGAAAAAATTCCAATCTTATATACATAACTGATTCACCCCACCCCTCTCAGTTATATTTCCAACAAGTGTCACTTTTTAAGAAACATACAAGGTAAAGGGAAAAAAAATTTAGAGTAACAATAAAGTATCACTTTAAAAGTGTGAGATGTTTTCTAGTATTTTTAACTTATTTTTATAATATATTTTGTATTTTAGTTTTAGCTTAATTTTGGATTTGTTATTCATAAATCAAAATTTATCTTCAATTATAGTTTTTTTTTTATTTGAAATAAATTTATGTTAATTATATAAAAAAAAAATTATAAGTTAGATGGTTCTTATATTAATATCATACCGAAAATAATATAATTATGTATGTTTTTGGCTGACCACTTGGTTTGCCACTAGAGAAATCATGCCATAACAAATAAAAAAACTATTCTCAATGTTTGGTTTTCAAAACAAAAACATCTATAGTTTTCACATGTTTTACATGTAATAGCCTGGACAATATATAGGATATACTGGAAAATAACATGTTTTACATGTACTAGACTGGACAATATATAGGATATACTAGAAAATAACAGAGTAACATTTTGAAACTGAAAATGGCAGAAGATATAGTTGTATTAGACTTGCAGAGTTGCTAAGTTAGATACTTGTGGCATTTATTTCTACACTTGTTCTACTGGTAGGGGTTCCTCCTCAATTAGGATTGAATTGGAGGGTCTGCTCTTCGATCCTAGAGTCTCGTTAGTTTGTGTGTTGTCATTGTCACTTCCTTGGGGGGAAAAGACTATGATGTTGATATCAAAGACTACTTCAAATTTCCTATCCATAAGTTCAAACTTGTGGAGAATAGCCTATTGTTGGAGGCCTCTCTCCTCCACCACTTGGGAAATAAAAAAATTATTAAGCCAATGGAGCTATATTAATCTAAAAATATTTTTATCTTTGGTTCTTGAGAACCATGAATCAAATATCCAACCCTGGTATTCTTCCTCAATTTGCTCCTTGGACACTCTTTTCAACATTTTCTTAACTAAATTTTCCAAATTTTCCATTTCCTCCTTGATCTTGGGAGAAAATCTCGAGTGGAAGTGCCTTGTTTCCTTAATGGAATACTTTTTTAGTTGTGGTTATGTAATGGGGAAGGAATTGAGGAGTGGGATTTCTGGTTGTAGGTTTCAACCTTCTACAAGAACCTTTTCTGCTAGAATTTGGGTTTACCTCTGAGTTTTCCCTAGCCATACTCATAGACCAAGAGGGGGTGGGGTAATCAAATAATAGAAGAAGCCAATAGTTGAGATATTGACTAACAAGGGTGATGAGAGCAGGGGTGCGAGCAGAGAAGCCACAGTGGAAAGGCAAGGCTGCTAAAATAATATTAACCAAAGAAATGAGGCCTGGTAGTCAAAACCCCCAACTAGAGAGGGTTTCTCCAATGGTTTTAAACCTATGCTCAAATTTCTAAGAACGGATCAGGTGAATAGACCAAGAAAATGCTAAACCATGTAACAAAGGAGGTTCTACGAAGTACTTGACAAAACAACTCAAAGAAATGTTGTCGACTCTGGGTTTTAGGCCTAGTTTTTCTTTATGGATCGATGATTGAGATCCACATATGTTCACTAGGTTATCCTTTGTCCCAATTTTTGGAGATGAAACATCTAGATACCTCTTTTTCCCATGATGGTGAATTCCTTAAATATCCTCATGAATTCATTTGCAGTTGTGTAAGAAGGATAGGCTCATTCAAGCTTGATTTCCCTTGACCTGCTCCTCACCTTATTCTCCCTTGCGCTCCCATACCATATGTTACATATCGATGTCCACTTGGCCCATGTGGCGAGTGATGGCGCCCCATCCAAGTACTTAGTATCTTTAATGTTGGATTTATAACAATCATCTCTTAGTTGGTCAGGAATTTGATCCTTTCATGCCCATAACACATCTTGGATTGCTTGGATTACCTCTTTGTTCACCAATACATCCACCAAACCATTGGCCTTCCTTCTTACATGGGATGGGATGATAGTTGATTATATAGATCAGGTGAGCTCAGATAATTGCTTTAATCTTGTTGAAAGACATCATTTGAGGGATATTTTAGCCAGGTTAGTACCATGAAGGATCCTATATAGGACATGGATAAGAAATTGAGAGTCCCCCTTTATGTTCAGGTTGTTGAAGCTTAATTGTATGGCTAGCTATATGCCTTTCATTAAACCTTCTAAATCTACCCCATTGTTCGTTTTGTTCCCAAACTAGAGATGAAATATACAGAGGATAGTACCTGTTGAGTCTCGAAAAACTCCTCCAACCCCTAATTGTCCCAGGTTTCCTTTGGAGGCACCATCAAAATTTAGCTTCATAAAACAAGGAGGAGGTATAATCCAAAATCCTTGGAGGAGGATTTGGAAGTGATGCTAGGTAAATTGAGAGAGTAGATATGAATATATAATTTCCTTGCTGGAAAATTTAATTTTTCATTAGCTTGAGGTCATTTAGCCTCCTTTGATTAGGGGGTGGTTCCATTTGTTTCCCATATATTTGATTGGATCTAATTCAAAATTTCATCCACAATTTGTCTTTGTTTCTTAAATATGTGGCGGTTGTGCTCTTTCCAGATAGACCAAAGCAAGAAGCCAGGAAAAAGACTCCCAACTATATTGAGGATTAATTTTTTGAATGGGTTCAATCTTCAGCTTCCAATGGTTTGTACAATATTATTTCTAAGATGATATGATTGACGAAAGAGTGTGGCCACTCTATCCCATAACTCATTCACTGCAGGACATTCATTGAATAAATGTCTGGTAGATTCTCCTTCCAATTGACACATGTAGCATAGAGAGGGACCTTCAAAACCTCTTCTCACTAATTTATCCCAGGTTAATGTTTTCTTCCTAACAAGGATAATATTTTAGGCCATTTCTCTAGAGTCCAAATATTTTTCCAAATGACTTATTTGACCAAATTTTTGTGGCCCGCTTCGAGAGCATAAGTTGTTTGACTTTGAAGTGAAAATCTCTATGATGGCCCCATATGAGAATATCTTGGCTTGTTCTAAATATTATTTTCCTTGACTTGAGATGATCTTCCAAGGATTCTTTTGTTTCTCTGTCTAATCCAGTTGGCCGACTAGTTCTAGGTTTCCAAACTCTATATGAGTAAGGTTGAGAGCTAATGTTTTCTTCAAAGTATTTATGGACAATATTCTTGCCAACACCTATGAGAGAGGCTCTAGCTTGCTAGATATTTTCTGGAAGCCCAAGTTTGTCCTCCTAGTGCCATGCATCATCCCAAAACAACAATGTGGTATTTCCTTGAATCTCCTAGAAGCAATTATTATGGATTAAGGCTATATTATTCCAAATTAGTAAGCCTAGTATTTCACCTGCCATGTAGATGATATCATTCTCCTCAATATTTCTCACATATTTCACTCTCCATATTATGGCCCATGGGTCCTCTTTCCATTTTATCCATTTCCAATGAGTTTTGGCTACTAAAGCATTACCCATGGTTCAGGTGTCCTTGATCCCCAATCCCCCTTCCCATTTAGGTAGACAGACCTAGTCCCATGCCACCAAAGCCCATTTTATTTCTTTCTTGGGTATTCCCTACTGGAAGGCTCTCTGAGGGGCCTGAATTTCCTTGATGATCTTAGTCGGTGCTGCCAAAATAGAGAGAAACTAGAGATGTGAGGATTGCAAGATTGATTTAATGAGGATAATGTTTCCCAGAAGGGTCAAAAATCTAAAAGTCCAACTGTTGTGTTTGGTTTCAAGTTTGGCTAGAATGTCCTCCTAAGAAATATTTATAAGGGTTTTCTCTTGTAATGGTGCTCCTAAATATTTAGCAAGAATCATCCCTTTTTGATAACCGAGAATTCAAGTGATATTGTATTTGATGGTTAGAGGCGTAATGAAAATAAAATGACTAACTTTCTGAAGTTTATCAAGGCTATGGAATCTAGCATGAAGGTTTTCAAAATCAACTTAAAGGAATTAACTTCCCTGATAGTAGGTGGTGCCATGAGTAGAGTATCATCGATGAATTGTAGGTGGGATAGAGGGTCAAAGTGTGGGTGTATCTTGACTCCTTTAATTTTGTTAGATTTTAGGTATATTTTTAAGCTTCTTCCAATACCTTCTACCATAAGAATGCAAAGAAAAAGGGATAGATGATCTCATTTTCTAATGCCTCTAGATAGATTGAAGATAGGAGAGGCAGAGACATTTACTAGAATAAAGAAAAATGCAGTAAATATCAGGTTATAGACCCATGAAATCCATTATGGGAAGAGTCCATAGGTAGCAAGAATTTTTTGAAGGAAGTTCCAATTAAGTCTTTCATAAGCTTTAGACATATCCAACTTAGTCATCATCCTGTAGATCTATTGGATTTCATAGAGTGTATAGCCTCATGGGCCACAATTATACTATCTAAAATTTGCATGCTTTCCACATAGCCCCCTTGTTCTAGGGAATTTATATTTCTCATAATAGGCTTCAACCTATTGGAAACAACCTTGGTGATGATTTTATAGATAACATTACATAAAGAGATGGGTTGGAACTTGTCAGTTGTGTTTTCCTCTTGGTCCTTGGGGATCATAGTAAGAAAATTTGAGTTGAAGGCTTGGAGTATTCTTCCTAAGTGTATTGATTCTTCTACAATCTTCCATACATATCTACCTATCATTGACTAGCAAGATTGGAAGAAGTCTAGGGTAAAACCATCAAGAGCCAGAGACTCACCTACTACCATATCTTTAACAGTTTGAGTGACTTCCTCCAATGTTATGGTCTCATCAAGCTTAGATTTTTTTCATGAGAGAACAACGAGGGGATTGAACTTGTTATGACTTGGATTACCACTTGTCTATTGGTCTAGAGATTAGTTAGAAAGTGGCTAAAATGATTTGTAAGGTATTGCTCAATGTCTTCATGCTTTTCAATCTTTTTTCCCAAGATTACTTTGAGAGAGACTATTATATTCTTGTTTCTTCTGTTTATCAAAGATTTATGAAAAAACTTGGAGTTTTTGTCCCCTTCTTTTAGCCAATGAATTATTGATTTATGTTTCCATAGAACTTCTTCTTTCTTATCTCAGATTCCAATTTCCATATGGAGGTAAAATTTTCAGGCTGCAAGTTTTGTTGGTATCTCTACTCGAATGATAGTTGTGAATAAGGTTTCCAAATATTTTTCTAGTTGTATTTTAGCTTGAAAGATGCTACCCAAAACCTAATTTTTCCACACTTCAATTCTTTGTTTGATTTTTTTTAGTCTCTATTGGAATTGATACATATTGGAACCTTGAATAGTATTTCCTTCCTTCCACCAAGTTTCTATGTTGTGCATGAAGTCAGGGAGATCAAACCAAAACTTTTCGAATTTGAAGGGTTTTGATCTAGGAGTAAGGGAACTTTCCCAAGAAAGAGTTATCAGCCAATGGTTTGAACCAACAAAGAGATTTGGAGACTAGAAACCTATCTAGATTTAATACAATATGATACACTCTCTCTCTTTTTATTGTTCCAAGTGTGTCATCCATTGTTGGTATATATGTCAGCCAATCACAACTTATCTATGGTTTCCTTGAATGCTACGCTATAAACATCCAACTTGCATAGACCACCTCTTGTTTCCTATAAATAAGTGACCATGTTGAAGTCTCCTCCTATAATCCAATGCCACCCCTATAGAACTAATCATAGAGCCTGGATAGAGTGTAAAAAGGCTATTTAAGAGTGGGATTGGAGGGTCCATACGCATTGGTTATTTCTCCCTAATATTGAGATCCTATTGTTGTGTACATGACTGATATACATTTGTTGGTTTCCATTAGAATTGTGAACGTAATTTGGATTAGGTCCTAGAGGAGTGAGAGACCTCATCTTTCTCCCTCTATGTCCACTGTTAATACTTTACTTCCTTTCCATAATTTTCTAGCTATTGTTTCCATTGTTTCACAGTCACATTTAGCTTCTTGGCAACTATTAAATCCTTAATAATCGATGTTTTCTTGTAGCATTCACACCTCTATTGTTCTATGATATAATATTCATGTTTAAAATTTTGGTTGAGAGGAGAAATGATTATATATAATCCCTTTAGCTTCGGTCGAGTCAATAGGAAGAGCCCCTGCCTCCCCCAAATTTTGTTTAGTTGTCTTTCTATCTCATTTTTTCTCCTCTACAACTTCTTTTTTTAGTTTTGAGTGGATTAGTTTGAATGCATAGGCCGCCTACGAAAGAATGGGTTTGGGATGAGTTTCCAATCTTCATTTTACCTTTCATCGAGTCTCTTTAGAGTTATTGAAATTGAGTTTATGGGAGGTTGATTAGATGTTGTTTGCATGATTAGATGGTTTTTTCCCTGTCTAGTTATTAGGGATGGGAAGTCGATCTCCACCTATTCTAAGTCCATATATTATTGTAATTTTTCCTCCTTTGGGTCTTGTTGTATTTAATTCTCTATAGGCATGTCTTGAATCCCTGTTGATCCATCATATCCCTTAAAAGTAGGTTCTTGTGTGCCTATTTTTTGGGTACTATATTTTGAATTTTCCTCCAAACTGATTGTTGAAGGTTCCCATATTTGGGTTTCAATCTCCTCAATTGAATCCAATATATTGAAATTGTTGGATTTCTTTCCTTGATATGTAGTTGTAGAGTTAATAGTTTTCCTTCAAGAGTTATGTTTGTTGGGAGATTTAGTAAATCCCTCTTTGTTAGTAGTATCTTTATTTTTTTCTTGGGTAACTTCTACATTCAAAGGGAAATCTATGAATAGATGGCCATGTGCATGACATTTTCAACATCTAAAATGAATATGCTCATAATATAAGGTCTACAGCCTTTCAAAATCTTGGAATTTTACGCTAATAGAATCTAGAAGATCACCTAAGACATTCATGTAAATACAAATCCTTACATATGAGGTGTACCTGTCATATTTAGTGGCCTATGAAGTTTTGACAAAGGATCCAAGGGTATTCCCTATGCCTTCTAATGTTTCTTTCTCCTAAAATTCATGAAGGAGAGAGTACATGTAGATCCAAACCAAGTCTTCCATGAAATCCTCCTTCTCAAGTGAAAATCATTATGTATAGTACCCACTACAAGGAAAAGACCCTCTAGTGGAGGTTTCTGCAGACGCCCCTGTAAAAATATCCCAAAAATCCGTTTATAGCAGATGATACTAGCGAAGGTGAGCGGGTGGAGGTTTTAGTGGATGTTTTTACATCGATGTTTTTATAAGTACATAATGCATTGGTGAGTTTTATACAATAGGCGCATCGATGCCCTCAAAGCTAGTGCACCATAGCAGGGTTATTGCAAATAAAGAAAAATATTATCCGGTGCGCTACCAAAATAAGGACACACCGGGAAATAATAACGCACCGTAATAGCATTCTTTTAAAAAGTTATGGTGCGCAATGTAACACCGAAAGCATCCGTGTGTTATTAATAGAGTACATTGCTATATGGTTAAATAAAAACATTTACACACCAATGTAGGATTGTGTCAAAAAATATATTCTGGTGCACTCCATTGTATCATGCGCACTGGTGCGCACCAATGCTCCAAAATGGAGCACTGTGTTAGGGTTAATTTCCAAATTTAGGCAATGCACTATGTAAAACCAATCACACTGGGGCGTCTATGATTATACCGGACCGTGTCATGCTTAAACAAAAAATATTTCACTATTGTAGTTTTTCAAAAAATGTACGACGGTGCGTTATGTAGTAGTATATGCACTGGTGCACATGCGTGCACAAAAACACACACCATGCTAGGGATGTTTTAAAAATATATATATATAACTAGTGTGCTCATTAAACATGTATGGCCCAGTGCGGTTGTTCATCAGGCACACTGAAACAAGGTTTTATAAAAAAAACTTATCGACGGTAAAAATCATTTTTACCATTTTCAGTGTTGTAGAGCTCAAAAGCATCGGTGCAACCTTTGTCTATCTAAAGCGCCCTTCCATCGGTGCTTTCCTTGGTTGCATTCCTTTCGTCTTTTACTCGGTGTGTAGATTTCAAATTTTTCCAAACTGTGGGCAAATTTAATTTTTTTTAGTACATCACAACCATGCCTCCCAAATGACAAAATGTCTAAGTAGTGTCCTTGTTTCTTCATAACTTAAGTTTTCACCAGATTAAAATTTAAAATTGAGAGAAATTTTAAGTGTTAAAAAAAAAAAAAACATTTGTATGGTGCATTCGAGGCTCGAGGCTCGCACCGCCTACGACGCAACTTGTAAATTTACAGGGCGCACCACGTACCTTGTTACCTTTCTCAACGGTGTGTTGGTAAACATATACGCACTGGTGCATCTGTTTAAAGACGCACCAAAGAAAATCATATAACTAGTGGGGTGGTGTGTCAAAGTACAGATAATGCATTAGGTTGTTAAAGTACATGGCTCACCATCCTTATCAGATATATTTTTACGCAGTGCATTGGTAAATGTGTGCACCGAGGCGTTCATGTTTACCAAATTCACCATCAAGAAATGTAACATTGTGTTGCAGAGCACCCAATAATGTTTTTGGTGGCACTATATGTAGTGCAATAGTAATGACTGGAATGCACCATAAAAAGTTTCTTATTCAAAAATTTAGAAAATTTTATGTGAGAGTGTGTCTACGTTATTTACACGCACTGGTGTGTGTGGTGAATGTATACTCGTTGTTTTTTGGCTAATTTTTAAATAATTGTTTACATGCGTTAATATTTTAATTTGTTTTTTGGTTTAAGCGACGCGTAGGATAAATGTAATGCATAGAGGCGTATATGTTGTAGTGTAGCACCCCAATGCGGTACCATTTTCCAACGCATCACATAACACAGTAGAACATATTTTTTTTTATTTGTTAGTTTACACTGACGCACCGGTCATGGTACTCACAATATCTATATGCACACTGCCAACGGTGCATGACTGTTTTTTGGGTGCACCATTAATGAAATTAACTTATTTTTTGAAGGAAGTTATTTTTCCGTATTTATAGATAAATTTACCATTCAGTAGATTTTTTTTATGTTTTATGTATGAGTGAGGCTAATTTATTTTATATGTTAATCATGCAGAGACGTGAGTGGAGAGAGAAACAACAGTAGTAGGAGTAGAGGGTGGACATGTACAATGTTTTATGGGAATGGGAGGCAAGGGAGAGGGAGAGGGAGAGGGATTTGTACCCTCACCCTATTACTACAACAACTCATATTCTCTTGAGATATGTAGGCCTCCTTAAGTACTATGAGGAGGCTACATCCTTTAAGGGACACTCCGGGTTGTTGGTGCATCTAATACGTCGATGGGATGTCCATCGACATGATTTCTATGTGGGTCCAGATCAGTGTTACTATCCCAATGAGGAGGATATTTAATTTATCACTGAGCTACTCAAGAGAGGGGAGTATTTTCCCCAGTTCCCATATGTCCCGATAGGTGTTTCTGCTGAGAATCAGCTCATGTACTCTCAGTGATATATTGGGATTGAGGTACTATCCCCAACTAATTTTCAGGTGTCTGGTGGACAAATGAAAAATTGCCTCTTTCGATGCAGAGGAGGTTAGGTGCCTCTCACTCTAGGTGACTACCATATCTCACTTTACCAATGATGGGAAGCACATTAGCTATCCTCTTTTGTATTATATTGATTCGTTGGTACAATGACCATGTTGTATCAGATGGTTTTCCATTTTTTGTGGCAGTTTTGTATAGTGCTCTAAAAATGTTGGGCTATGATACGTGGGAGGTCGAACTTCCCATTTGCCTCAGAGTTGTTTTTCTTATTTTTTGAGAGGTTTCCAAAGACGAGGCTGACTTTTGTCCATCATCCTGCTAGGTCGAGGACTCATGTGCGGATGTGAATGTGGGGGGAGATGATACCTAAGAGGGGATAGCCAGAGTTTCCAGCCAGGATTGCGCCAGATGCACTAGGGATACTAGGCAGTGTGGAAGATCACATGTTTGTCATGGTGTTGTGTCCTTACATGGGTTTGGATTGGTGAGGATGTCTGAACATCCTCTTCACACTAGATGATCCACTAGATGATAGAGGTAATATTAGTGTTTTGTTTAAATTAATATAGTTTCATTTTATTGTCTTACTTAATTAGAATAAAATTAATTCTAACACATTCCACTCATTTTATTAAATTGTCTAATGAATTAACTATGTAATTTTTTTTTGTACAATATATTTTGCAGATATTACCACTTTCATTGGGGACATGCCTCCTCCCCCAGCAGATGATGATGAGGAGATGATGCATGAGGCCGTGGCGGGTCAGGGTCCTCGGGTGCAGATATCTGACGGCATGCACCATAGGCCCGATACTAGATTTGGGTTGGAGTTGGGTGACCGAATCTTTGCACTTTTGACTGAGGTGGGAGTCTACCCTACCCTAATGCAAGACATTAGGGTAGATCCTACACTTTTTGAGCTTTTTAGGGAGATGTCACGTGATTTTATGCCTCTTATGCATCATATCATCGGAGCTGCCATGATACTAGCAGCGAGGATGGATCCTGATGATAGGAACATCTCTTCTTCCAGTACGACTCGTTCATTTAGTACCTCATCTATTGATGAGGGTAGTCATGATCATCCTTCTCCACATCCTCCTCATCCTCCTTCACCTCACCCAGATCATGAGGAGGCAACACATATTTCTCCTCCTCCTCCTCTTTCACCTCACCTAGATGATCAGGCATGACCTATTCATCATCCATCATCTTCCACTACAGACTAGGCCTCCACTATTGTTTTAGATATGCAGATTATCCCATTGGCTGGACCAGATATGTTAT
>ML794517.1:377846-389328 GCA_009831015.1 Picea engelmannii
ACTAATCAAAATATAAGATATATGTAGTTTTTTTGATAAATAATGGAATTAAAAAATAACAATAATTGCACTATCATAGGTCGATGTTTCTCGGTTTATTTTAATTATTAATCTCATTGACGCATTTAATATTAAAACTCACCGATGCATTTCATATGAAATTCACACTGGTGCTTTTATGTAATCAATTAACACTGGTTTCAACATTAATTTAATACCACAAAATTATATTAAAAATTTGGCCAGCGATGCATTAATCTTATACGAAGCATCGGTGCGTATGTGAACTATTGATACACATCGACGCTATTGTGTTATTGATGAGCATCAGGGCTTGTTTGTTATGACAAAGCACCAATTCTTTCGATTTTTAATGCACCGGGGCATTTTTCCCTATAACACACCGGTGCATATTATTTTATACAGCATTGATGCCTTCTTATTAATAATGCACTGGTGCATTCTATGAAGAAATCCCTGGTGCTTAGTTATTTTTAACTCCCTCGGTGTGTTTTAATATTAAAGCCTCGGTGCTTATAAGATAAACGCCCCAATGCTTAAATATTTTACTTCCCTGGTGCTTTCATATTTTACTGCCCCAATGCTTGATGTTAACTGTACAACACTGATGTTGTAGGTGTATGTATGCACCGGTGCTTGTGCCTTATACAAACGCACAAATTTGTAAACATATGATAACACCTCTGTCTGCCCATATTTTTTTAGATATAATCAACTTCTGTTATAGTATCCACAAAAACATCCGCTATCAAAAATTGATATTGTAGCGGAGGTTTTTTGGACAATTTTTTCCAATTTTGTAACACTAGAAACCTCCGCTAAAAAGTCTTTTCCTTGTAGTGACCTCAAATGTAAACCTGCCGAATTGAAGAAATAAGATCCTTCCTCAAATATTTTGTCTCATCTTCTATGCAAGAAAATGTGGTTGTGAAGAAGCCCTTGGATCCTAGTTTTAATTCCATTTGGCCTTTGGGTTTCCACCTAGATTTGACCCTTTAGAGGGCCAAATGCCCATAAATTTCCCTATTAGTGCGTGATATTTAATATATTGAATGTACTAACCAATGTTGGGGGATGTGACTTCATACATGGGGTTTTCTTTGTTTTTATCCAGGCATCCATTCTGCAATATTTTTTGGATTGTTTCTCTTGTTCTTTCTTCCTATCAGGTGCACCCTCCTCCATTGGGTCCTTTCATGTCCCCCTCCCCCATTTCAAATCTAGTGTGATTCAAGTTTATCTTTCCCATGATGATGTCTTTGAATGATCTATTGATTGATTCTGATTAGGTACCTACAACCATTGTGTTCATGGAAGTAATTGTCACTGCCTACTTTGAACCCAACACACCAAAACCTACCGCATCCTTACCTAACTCTACTCTCTACCCGCCTATCATCACTTTTTCCTCATTGTAACTTCATATATGTTAATTATAATTTCACTCACAACTTATATGAATATTTAAAAATACAATTTTTATTGTTGTTGAAATATTTATATTTAGGTTGCTTGAACTTTCTAGAGAAAAGTTGTGTATAAAATTTTATACACGGTTTATCTCCAAAAATATCAAGCAACATTATAACTAACTGTGAAAACCTACACACTCATATTTATATTTACATTATAACAATACTTTTATGTAAATATCATATTTACAATATTTTATTTATAAATAAATTTGATATATATATATATATATATATATATATATATATATGGGACTAGAGGAATCAGCAACGACACCCGTCTCGTACTTGCATGACACGCGGTCGATTCCGGTGGCTACCACTATAACTCCTAGGCGTGACCACCTGGGGGCACAACCTTTGCACACGTTTTGTCGAGACTCGAACCAATGAATTGCTTAACAACATGTACGCCTTAACAAAACGTCCAGTTGCCAATATTAAATTTTTTTAAGGACATGGGGGTGGGATTTGATCCACTTATGTCTGCACGAGTCACGATACCATTTAACATAATATATCTGGGTGCAACCACACGTTTGACCACTACCTCAAGGTGCCCCCATGGATCCAGGTAAATCCCTCATGGGAATTGAACCTTGCCTAATGGTGAAAAACTCATTTCTTTCCACCATTGGATCCAACCCCTTTGGGCATTTTTTAATTATATTAAATAACTACATATTAATTTTATTTTTTTAATAAAAAAAATTATTTTATAGATATAATAAAACTAGCATACTCCCTAACAAGCAAATGAGAATGTCGAAGTAAATGAGGAGAGATTTTATGTTAATGTTATTAATAAAAATATTACAATTAAATTATTTTATTTGAAAATTTGCCATGGAAATATGTGTTTTGTCTTGAACATTTGTGGTTACAACATCTAGGTTATCCCTAGAGCCAATATAGCATCTAGGTTATTTGTAGATCTATTGAAGACCACAACATTGTTTTGCTATAAAACACAATATTACACAAAACGGCCAAGCAGTTTTAAAGATGATGTAGTCCATAGCACCGAACAATAGATAAAAGGAGTAAAATATTATTCAACATATTAGTTTGTTGAATTTTGTCTCCACTTCTTTGACCTTACTTTCAATTATTTTACTCATATAATAGAAAAGATTATATAAAATATTTAATAAAAAATCTTTATCAATGGATTCATGTTATTAATTGTTTGTTAAGTATTTAAAGATATATATAAATTATATACACGTGTATTTTATCATGTATAAAACTTTGATAAATCCCAGTGAAGTATGGTTAAGGTATGCTTACAATGTTGTCCCATGGGTTGATTTAATTGTTTTTTATTTAGTTGTTTTGTAATTTTTTTAATATAAGCGATGTGTCTTCTTTGAATTTGCTTATCACCTCATCGATTTTATTTACTTAGTGCGTAATCTCTCTCCAAGCTATTAACCATGATCTTTGGAGGATTGGATCCACAAAGAAACACACATAAACATAATATGAAGTTCATATTTCGGCGGTTGGGTTTAAAGAATCGCCTAAGGTCTGGGTTCAATTGTAGCTTATTATGAACTTCATGGTAGCAAGGGCCAATATGGGTTAGATAAGCCAAAGGACATGGTGAAACTACACTCACTTTAGTGTTAGTTGATATGTCATTGTAAAATACTTAACCACCACATACTTTATTCTTGAATATAATTTATACATAAATCAAATTTAAGATCTCTCATAAATAAAATTGATCAACAAAAATCTTATAAAAATGATCACTCTCATACACTCAATTCTAATAAAAATTATCACTCTCATACACTCAACTCTAATCTCACGTGATTAACGATTCACCTTCTCTCGTTACATGTGCACTCTGGGACAATATAAAAAAAAATGAGGTCAACATCCCAAACATAAAGGTACTTTGAAGTATGTTTTTCATTATCTTTTTTTTCCATAGAAAATTACGCTTTATATTTATATATAAATATAAATTGTTTCTTTACAAAATATTTATCTCAAAATATAAACCAAACAATGCTTTTCTCATTGCTAAATCAAAATAGTCAGCAATATCAGAGGTAGTAACATAGTTACATATGTCAAATGCTGAATCTAGCTTCGTCAATCAACAAAAGGACAAAAAAATGCACCAAAACAGAATCTAGCCATGGAAAGGCTAGTTGTCCTTCAAGCTCCCACAAAAAACAAAGATTCCAGGAGCATGCAAACTAATAAAGATCTAAAACTGATGAGGACCCTCATGTTCCTCATCACACAGATAATATACTATCTTCCCTGGTGCTTGTAAGAGAAAATATTTGGACAGGTTGTCTGCATCTTTGTTATCTTCCCTGTAAACATGAGCAAAGGAGATTTTTAGAAATAACTTGATAATCTCCCTGAGACAGTCCTTCCAACATTCCAAGGAAGCCACTTGAAGTCATCCCTTCCCCTTCAACCATTCAATGATAATTTTTTAATCGCCCTGAACATATATCTCCAGAATTGAAAGGTGATATGCCAGAGTGAGGAGGTCCCAAGATCCCAAGAGCTCGGATTTAGTATTAGTTCCCGGCCCATAGTTGAAAAACCACTTATAACTTATGTGCTCACTGATCCTAATTCTGCCACCAACTCCACAATTATTGCCCGATGATTGGGCAACTCCATCAAACCAACCAATCACCCCACCTCCTTCCAGATTTGCAGGAATGTATCCACAACAGACAGCTTTTGTTTTTGTATTACAATCCACCATGGCTGAAATCGAAAGAGAGACCACCTTCTGTGAACTGGGAATACCATCTTCAAATATGGCGAGGTTTCTCTCCTTCCAAATAAACCAACACATGACAGCTGGTAAACATGGATACGAAGAGTTTTGATCTTTTCGGAATTTAAAACAACTCGATGGGGTATCTCTAGTCCACCTAGCTAAGAGATTTAAGGATAGTGTAATCTTATTCCAGACCGCAGTGACGAAGGTACATTCCACAAACAAGTGGCATGTAGTCTCCATGCTTTTTTTGCATAACTGACATAAACTCAGACCAAAGAAACCTCTGCGCTGAAGAATATCTCGGGTGAGAATTTTATTCTCATCAATTAACCATGTAAAAAGTTTAATTTTCAATGGGCAAGCCCATGACCATAATGCTTTCCTCCAACCACCTATCACAAAGTTCCATCTCTTTTTCTTCGTGGCCACAAAAACGTTTTTAACATAAATCTGACCCGACGCATCTCCCCCCAACCAAATAAGCTCATCTGACTTATCGACTAATAATACACTAGCATTAATGAGAGCTCTACGGAAAAGCTTCAATTCCAAAGAAAGACATCCCTCTATATCTAGATCAGCGCTAGATATCCAATTTGAGCCAACCATCCCCACATGAGGTTCACATTGTGCTTGATATAGGTAGTGAACGCCTTTCCTATTGATAGCTGAGATTAACTCTTCACACAAAATTGGCCCTTCCCCCAATCCCATATTATGATCTCTGCCCAACAAAATAGAGTGTCTTGTCCCCGGTCGCCAAGCTAACCAATGAAGAAGGATATGTAATGATTTTAGAAGGTGTTTCCAGGTGTTTCTACATTTATATAAAATATGAGATTGTATATATCAACTTTTAAACAATAAACAGATGAAATAGCATAATCTCCCATAATATAAAATAAAACTGTGATTTGATATACAGATTTAGCCACTCAAATCTGTAGATTCAACACTTTCTAACCTAATTTCAAACAAAATTAAACAAAAAAATTCAAAAAAAAAACCAAAACAAAGAACATTTAAACTATTAAATAAACTTATAACATTTAGACTACTTAATATAGATATAATTATATTGAAATATAGATACAAAATTAGTTAAAATTAATGGAATAAACAATTCTCGACTAGTGAATAGACATATAATTATATTGGAATATAAATACAATTGGTTAAAATTAATGGAATAAACAATTCCCTTGACAGCATCCGAGATATTCAAGTCCGCCAATTTATGAAACATTGAAACTCTGACTTGCCTGAAAAACAAAACTCGCCGGAAATGGGAGACAAATAGTAAACGTTATCCTAATTTCCACCTCTTCAATTAAAAACATTATGAAAAATCCATATACTTTTATGTAAAATTATTACGAACTCTTTGGTATTCCACGTGGCTTCCTTTTGTCTACAACATTTCCGTTTATAATGACTAATTCTGATTTGTTTATTATATCTATCTACCATGTTATTACTCCGTGCGACTCAAGCATTCGATTTGAGGTTGACTCACTATTAGTTCACTCTTCACTTTTAATACATCTATTATATCTCTAGCTTTGTAATTTTTTTAATTAAATATTAAAAAAAACTATTTATTCACAATCTTATTGGTTTTTATAATAGAAGTCTTATTGCAAACTTTGTTTTTTTTTAAGTATTTTTTTCATTTTCATTTACATAATTTAAGTTTTAAATTTTTTTTCTTCAGATATAATAAACTAAGTTTAATTTTTTTCAGATATAATAAGCTAAGTTCTAAATTCTTTTCAGATATAAACTAAGTTTTAAGTTTTTTTCAGATATAACCTAAGTTCTTGTGAGTGCATTAACACTTCGTAGTCACCCAAATTTCAATGTCAAGCTAGTCTAATAAATACACCTAAATTTCAATGTCGGGTTAGTTTCACAAATGCGGCCACATCTCCACTGCCTTCAGGCGGTAACAAACCCATTCCGCACTGCAGGGGAGAATCGACCACATTGGCATACACAAATACTTGTTTACACCAGCTCCCTTCAGTCACCCATTTCCGCTTTTGAAACCAATTCCATTTCTTCCTTCTCTTAGTGATCTTATAATAGAAGTCTTATTGCAAACTTCGCTTCTCCCAAAGTATTTTTTCATTTTGATTTACATATAACCTAAGTTCTAAGTTCTTTTCAGATATAATAAGCTAAGTTCTAAGTTATTTTCAAATATAAACTAAGTTTAGTTCTTTTCAGATATAACCTAAGTTCTTGTGAGTGCATTAACACTTCGCAGCCACCCAAATTTCAATGTCAAGATAGTTTGACAAATATGCCCAAATTTCAATGTCGGGCTAGTCTGACAAATACGGCCATGTCTAGTTCTGAAAAATGTGACCACATCTCCACCACCTTCAGGCGGTAACAAACCCATTCCACACTGCAGCGGAGAATCGACCACATTCACAAACACAAATACTTGTTTACACCAGCTCCCTTTGGTCGCCCATTTTTGCTTCTGAAACCAATTTCATTTCTTCCTTCTCTCAATGTTGGCTCGATTGATTGGAACAACAAGCCTCAATAAAAAAAGAGGCCTACCTACAATTGCAAATTAGTTTCGACTTCATGCCCAAACTAGTGGCAAGGGTATATGAAATGATTGCTTGTGGTGGTTTTGTATTTGGGCGAGGAAAGCCAAGTATATAAGTGCAAAGCCTCTTAAAATGTACAAAGAATTGTTTTAAATACTTCTTCTCTCCCAAATTGGAGAAACATTACATTACTTTCCTAAGAGTTGTTGTTGGTTGTGGCTATTGTTGTGTGTGACTGCCTCTTGATCAAGAGAACCAAATCAACTGCTTTATATACAACTCAATCAATCGAACAATATTATACTCTCACAAAGAGTTGAAGATACATCATGGGTCATTCATCTTTGTTGAAGTTGTTGCTCAAACTTTGGAAATCTCGGACCTACAATTAAGGTACAAACTATTGAACTTTGAAAATCCTGTACAAACTATCTAACTTTGAAAATCTTGGACTTGCAAATAATGTAGAAACTATCTCCTATTGGTTATGTATCAATGAAATTATGTTTTGACCAAATCATTTTTTGAATTCCAACTATTTTCAGACTTCATTGTTAAGCCTTTTTTTTTTAATTTCAAATCCAACAATCTGACTGCCAGGTTAAAATTTTAAAAGCTAAGTTTCAGACTTCATTGGTGTCTAAAAACAAACAAGGTGAGTGTGACCTAAACCAGACCTTGGGGTTATACGAAGAACACTCGATACCATGCCAACCTCGACATGTGAACCTAGGATTTCCATGCCCGAAAAAACACGTAGCTCATATGACTCACTGACTCTCGCCCCATGCATGCATGTCCTTTTTCCCACATCGATCCAACCCAACATCTTCTAAGCATACTATGTTGGCCTGCCATGTTTATCCATCCTCGTTTCAAATTTCCTCCACTCAATAAATTAAAAATACTAAATTCCCAGGGAGGGATTAGTGGGGAGGGATTAGTGCACCGCTAGCTATGTGATAATCATTATGACTCATTGGGGAATTTGATGAGCCTCTAGACTTAATATAATAACTAGTCAATTCAAAGTGGAATTGAAAAGAAAACTCTAACCACATGCCTCAAATGGATGGC
The DNA here is from genome assembly GCA_009831015.1 of Picea engelmannii. Classification (NCBI taxonomy): domain Eukaryota; kingdom Viridiplantae; phylum Streptophyta; class Pinopsida; order Pinales; family Pinaceae; genus Picea; species Picea engelmannii. Next base: position 385,748 of record ML794517.1, read on the forward strand.
ATGGTGGTAGGAAATTATGCTTGTACTATTTCCCCTCTCTCCACTCATATATATGGTTTTCTTTTTCATCGTAGGTCATCCTTGAAGGCATCAATCGGTTGCAGCTTACAAGTAGGGTAACTCTTATCCTGGTTATTCTTTCTCTCGTCCTCCACATCTTATATAAAAACATTCTAGGTGGACTCTAGGTCTCTGATTTCTTGGGTTGTTGTATGCTATGGATGGCAATTTATCTACAATGTACATAGTTCATTGTTGTCGAAGGTTTTTCTATCATGAAGTTTTACATGAGCCTCTCCATGGTTTTCATGGAAATTTTTTGTCAGTTTAACATGTTGTTTATTTAATGAAATTATACTTGGACAAATCTTTGTCATTTGGTCTTGTTTTTCCTTCAGATTTCTTTCTCAAATCCCTCGTCGGATTTAATTTAGATCTTTCCTCACCACCCACAGATATGGTTATTTATAATCAGATTTTAAGCCAAACCGTTCATATGATCGTTGTAGAAATCCACATGCATGTTGTTTTATTAGTCCATGCCCTTATGGCTGAGGGACTATTAGTAATCGGTTTTCCTATATGTGCACAAAGACCGATGCAAAAGGAGCATTTTATCCAAAGTTTTTACAAATCCATACGATTTTCTATGGAAAATTGCATTTTTATGATATGTTTTGATCTTTGAGGTCTTATTTGGGCTCTTCCCGAGGAAGAAGCCCATATATTCGACCAAAACCTTAGTTTAAAGTATAGGTTGGCTAGTACTTTCGTTGTAGTTTCGTTGGATATCAAGTAATGCTAAATATCAATCTAGCATTACTTCATAGCATAAAATGTTTTCTTGGTTTTTCCATTTCATAGCATAAAATGTTTTCTTGGTTTTTCCATTCTCCATATGGTTTCAATATTTATTCTTTCTATCAACTCCCTTTATGATATGGATGTCATGTCCAACAACAACCAACAACTCACTGTCAACTCCCTAAGCTCGAGGTTATTGAGCTTCCACCTACTTGACCATGCAAACCCTGTTGTCAAATAAACCATGTTGTCAAATAAACTACAGTGATATACTCTTAAAGCATTTATATACCTCCTTATAGGCAGACCTTACCTTATATACCTCCTTACAAGCATGTTGAGGGCGCCAACGAGTTGGAGAACAGGTCAGGTTGTTGGCTCTGGCTCCAGGTCCATCGTTGCTATAGGTGCTCTAAGTCCATAGAATCAAGGGAGGTGAAATTGCATATATTAATTGTGCATTGCAAGTGCTAAATGAATTGAAATTAATTGAAATTGCCTAAATGAATTGAAATTAATTGAAATTGTGTATACTTACTGTGCGTTGCAAGTGCTGAAAATAATCTTTTTTTTGTCCCACAGGGCAAGAGGGTCGTGGAGCTGGGTGGCGGTAAAGAAAGAACCATAGCTCAAATTGTCAGAAGGATTCTGCAAATTACCTCGGTTAACACTAAATCCAGAACATGTCTGTACGTCTGTGATATGTTATTGAATACTCAAATTGGAATGCATTCTTACGCCAGCTGCGACTTGCACATGAGAATGATTTATTTCAGGACAATGCAACCTCATAGAATTCAAATTATCACCGTTCTTATTAATCTATGACCCGAAATCACTTGTTGTAAGTAATTCCCATTCACAATCAGCGTAGAATTCATTCGTATGTACAATCCTCGCGACTAGCATGGGAGATGGATTAATTTTCGGGTTCTTTTCATAAGCTTCTCGAATTTACTACATTGAATTTTAGTGGTTTTTGTCCCTCATGGTAGGAGGGCCATGGAGTTGGGCAGGAGGGTCGTGGAGCTATGCAGCGGTAAAGAAAGAGACATACCCTTGAACTTCACATCATGGATAACCTCATCTTCAACTCCCTCCCTTGATCGACATCCCTCCTTCCTTTCCCTTGCTCCGCCTAGGGAAAATGCTATTGCCTCTTCTTTTTGATCCTCTGGAGTGCCTACCTTATAGCCAAGAGCCTTTAAACCCTTAGCCCACACCAGGTCCAACAAGTTCAACATAAGCCTTCTTTTGTCTCTCAACATATGTAGACGAGAGCCATTAGATATAAAACCTATTGTTGTTACTGACGTTTATTCACAATAATCTCAAGAGCCGAGTCCAATTGATTTTCAGGAGCGAGCTGGAGCATTAAAAAGGTTTGAAACAGAAAGACAAGTTCATTCCTCTGAACTGACAATGTTTTCATGTCTTCCAAAATTCCTTGTAGTTAAGTAAACTATTGCAAAAGAAACCATGTAAATAAACACATCGACAGGATTCTGTAACAATACTTTAAATGGGAACATTTTCTCACCCGTTCAGCTAAGCTGAGTGGATTAGTAGCTTGACCTAGATGATCCCTCACACATGAACTTGGAGATCCATTGAAAACATCTCCAGCAGTGGCTCTGTCAGCATCACCCATGTCTTGCAAAAGATTTCCCAAAATGTTGTTATGTTGCTCCTTGTCCAACAATAAACTGCAGAGCTTTTGGATAACAAGTAGTTTTCATGTGAACACAAAATCACTCAATTTATCAATGAAGGACATTTTTGGTAAAGACAAAGTCCATGGGACTAAGATTAGAATTAGTCCATTCTCGGGTTTGCCTTTGAGAGAAACTGGAACCGTTGCTATCGAAGTCTCTGTCTACGCTACTACTTAGACTTGGGAAATTATTGGCTTTGATGCTAAGTAAAAAAAATATACTGCCTTTAGCCTTCACTACAGATGTTATTCCTATTCCTGGTAAACTATATCGCCTGATCATTGTGGTGCTAGTTTAATAAGTAATGGTTGCAGGTGCAATTCCTATAGAGATAGTTCGAGATCGAGTAGATCTAATTGAAATAATACCTTTGCAAGACCAAGAGAAGAAAACCCTTAGTAGCATATACTCTCGTGAGGAAGAAACTTGTTGAGAATAAGCCTAAGAATCAATTGAGACTTCGCAGGCAGTGTTACAGGGAACAAAGCTCTATACCAAAACCCTTGCTATAAAGAGCAATGCAAATCTCCGTCTTGCTCCAACCCTTCTCACTCAAACAGATGGAAAGTAATTTCCCACATATCCAGTCTCTACATGGAGGATGATGCAAGGAAATGAATAAGATTAACACATCTAATTTGTGCATGGAGCATGGCGCCTGTTTCGACAGTGGTTTCGAAAAAGGTAGTGGTTTCGAACAATGTGGAATAAATACACAACGATTTCAGTCAAAACCTAGGCGCGTCTAATGCATGTTTGATATAGGTGCATATAATATTTGAGGCGAGTTGATTTAGCTTCTTCAGCCTTGGAATAAATACATGATTTCAGCAGCAGTTTTGAAATATACCCATAGTGATGGCTTGACACTACAACAACCACCAGTCGTGGGCCCTATTGGATTGACTACAACCAGACTTGTGTTGGATCATGTTGTCATTGATGCCAATGGTTTGATAGATTGATGTCAAGTGATTGATTGATGTCAAAGGATTGATTGACTGATGATTTATGTAATATAATATGTATTGTCCTTGATGAGAATGCATAGATGAAGATGGA
>ML794517.1:424575-449297 GCA_009831015.1 Picea engelmannii
TATTGTCTCATATTTTATTTCTCAAAGTTGATGGAAACAAAGTGACAAAGTTAACTAGTAATGAACTAATGTTTTATATATTCTCATTTTTACAATGCATTAAATTAAGCATCAAACTCTTAAATACTTTTCTGCTATGTATTAATTTAAATGTTTCATTTTATGTTCATTGTAGACTATAAAAAATATGATTATATTGACATATCATCAAATAATTTTGGCAGAATGATTTTAGTAGATTAATTTTGTATTAAAACATTTATTTTTTTCTAGTTACTAATAACCCTGTTGGTTACATAGATGCACTTAACAAAAAAAAAAAATTAAAGGAAAAACTAAAGGAAAGATATGCATATGAGATCTGCTAAATAAATTGATTTACATAGATGCACTTAACTAATAAAAAAAACTAAAGGAAAGATAGGCATATGAGATCATAGATGCACTTAACTAATAAAAAAAACTAAAGGAAAGATAGACATATGAGATCATAGATGCACTTAACTAATAAAAAACCTAAAAGAAAAACTAAAGGAAAGATATGCATATGAGATCTGTTAAATAAATTGGTTACATAGATGCACTTAACTAATAAAAAAAACTAAAGGAAAGATAGACATATAAGATCTATTAAATAAATTGGTTAAATAAATACACTTAACTAATTAAAAAAAACTAAAGGAAAAACTAAAAGAAAGATAGCATATGAGATGTTAAATAAGTTGGTTATATAGATGCACTTAACTAATTAAAAAAAACAAAAGGAAAGATAGGCATATGAGATCTGCTAAATAAATAAAAAGAAAAAATTAAAGTGAAATAATACAAGAATGTGTTGTTATTTATCTATTTAAGAATATGCAAAGTCAATAATAAAAGAATGTGTTATTGTTTATATATTTAAGAATATGCAAACTCAATAGATGGACAAGAAAAAAGTGAATTGTCAAACATACAAGATTGTATCATTGCATATATATTTAAGAATATATGATAGTAGACAACATGTTAAACCACACAAAACTTATTTGAGAATATATGGTAGTAGAAAACACTTTAAACCATGCAAAGCCTATGCTAGTATGAACTGTACTAAAAGGAAGAAATTTTCATGATCTACCAATTTCCTTTCAAAAAACTTGTGTTTGATTTTGGAAGAAGGTAACCAATCTGAAATTCAAAGGAGGAGGTATGAATTCAAGCATTGTGTTTTAGACATGTCAATGAACAACACATACCCCTTGTACAACTCAGATAACATGTATGAAAGGGAATTACATTAGGAAAACGATTTGCAGGCTATGGTTTAGTACTATTCACATAAACTCACATTTTTGTAATGGTCTTCGTTTGACTGTAGGCAAGGTTGTATTAATTTCCTTAACTTTGTTAGAGAAAAGATCTATTAATTACAATTTAATTCTAATGGTTAACACTTCTAAATAAGTTTACATGAAAATCAACTTAATTATTAAAATGAATATTTTAAACAATTTTGAATTTTAAATGTAAATCAACTTAATAATTAGAATGGTGATATTGGTATATATATCATATTATTAGTAAAGTGTTATTACAATAAGTGGAAGAGACGTTTAAATTGTTTTTAGTTGTTAGTTCATATTAATTTAAAAAATGAAAAAAATAATAATAATTATCACTTAAATAAGTCAATGCTCTCAAATCTAGGATAGAAGAGATGTTCAACTCTTCTTTGATTGGTGCCATAGTAATAAAAATAAAATTCTCAAGATATAATAGATATCCAAATTAATTATATGTAATGTTTATACAATAAAATCTTGAGATAGAAGAGATCTTCAACTCTTTTTGGGTTTGTGTGATAATGATAAAATAAAATGCTCAAAATGATGTAACAATAAAATAAAACCTTAAAATGGAAGAGATGATCAACTCTTCTTTAATTTTATCATGTAGTCATTAAAAAAATGCTAAAGCTAGAAGAGATATTCACCTCAAAGTTCATATACCCTTAATAAAATAAAATCTTAAAATGAAAGAGATGTTTTTAACTTTTCTTTAATTTTGAGAACAATAATTAAAAAAAAATTATTCAAAATAAAAGAGATGTTCAATTCAAATTTAATTTCTATAATGCTCGTAAAATAAAATAAAATTCGAAATGAGTTAAAATTTGAAACAATATATTATTACAATAGAAAATATAATATATGTCTAACTTTTTTTTTTAAATTAATGCAATATTATTAAAATAAAATGGAAAAAATACTATTGAAAAAAGTAAGTGTTCAATGGAAATTGTGTTTAGCAATTTTTTAGTTTAAAATAAAATGCTCATACAAGAAGTATACAACTCAATTTTGATTGGTGTAATGCTCATAAAATAATTTTGATTGGTGTAATGGTTGAAAAACACGGATAAAATATGGTTGAACCATATTTTATCTGTGTTTTTTAAGAATGATCAGGAGTTTTTTATCCATACCCTTTTTATAAATATCCTATTTGGAAATATGGTTGAAGATAGTCAAAACAAGTCATCAAATTCTGGAATGTACTTTCAATGAAAAATAAAAAAATTCGTGAATGTGCATTTGCCACTTGTTTAAAAACATCGTAATGGTATTCCATCTTCAATTATTCGTTCCTGATCGACTTTGGACATTTTCCATTTTCTAACTTTTTTATTTTATTTTATTGAACTTCTATTAACTTTATGTGCATTGAACATACCAACTATATTCACAACTTGTGACATTTGACTGGTAGTCTTGAAAGTGAACATAAGTATTGGTTTGATGGGTTTCTTGAAAAAATATCATTTCAATACAATGGATCATCTTTCATATATAAAACCGTTATCATCAAAATCTTCTAATATCCTCATCTTTTGTTATGTGCATCGCATCAAATAATATTTCACGTTTTCAGTGTTGTCTATAGGTGCAACCATGGAAAAAACAAGTTCTGCAAATAATTGGATATATTGGACAACAAATAATTTATGTTAGATTATCACACAAGTACATCTACAAGTTATTTGAAAAAATTGAAACATAAAAATTACCTTCTCTGACAAGATCAGAAACTCTATCGCTATCAACTGACACTATAGTTTCATTTGATTCCATCTCCTCTGAGCTTGCAAGTGGCATTTTCCCTTTTACATTAAGTTTGGTATATCTCCAAGCTTTAACATATCCTCCATTTTTGTTCTCGCAAATATCTATGGATTCTATGTTCTCTATGCAAACTGAACAAAAACAAGACTCATTTCTTCTATCAAATGCAAGCCCATTTTGAAAACGTTTTGTTTTAACTAAATGTATTTTTTGTGTCCCGGGTATTGTACTGGCGTCATATGGGATTGATCTATTTACATCTTTGATTCCAACATACCAAAAAAACCTGCACAAGACAAGAACTTGTTAACTTGAAATCTCTCAAGAAAATGATTGAAGATTGAATATAAATTTGAACACATTCAAATTTATATATCTTATGTACATACATGTAACATTTATATATAGACACACCTGTGCACATCCCTTGATGGATTATATTCATGGATTAGCGCCATTTTATACCATTCAAAAACTTTTTCAGCGGATTCAAATCGATCGGCATGAGGGTTCATCTAATACCTTCGAAGTGCTCGTTTTATACATGCCCTTGCACCGTCATGCTCTCATTTTCCATGACCAGTCTAAAAAAAAATTCAACAATGCGTAATATTTAACTTTTTATGAAGACGACATAACCAATAGAATGATCGTGAATATTTGAACTGACCCGCACACCCATTTGACTATATCCAATGTCGATCGAATCCGATTTCACGTTCTTTCAATGAATCATAAAATTTATCAAAACAATGTTGAACATAATGTGTGTCATGTGCTCAATCATCACTTATATAAAAGTGATATTCTTTAATAACATGTCGATTGTAGTTGGTGCTTTCTATGTTATCAAGACTCTGTTGAGAATTTCTATATAGAACGTGGATAAATATCATGACTTGATCAAAATGATAATATTCACTCAGTATTTCTTTTTGTCCAACGAATGTGTAATTCTCTGCAAAATCAACTACAGACAAAATTGTCCCTAGTGGAAACACTTCACGGGATTGTTTGAATTGTAGGTCTTGTCATAGAGCTCTATGTGAATGCTTGGTGTATTTACAAATTTCTTCCTCAAACTTCTTCAAAAAATCTATCACGCAGATTTTATCTACCTTCAAATCAATCCTTTTGGAAATAACATTTGAAGAATGTGGTGTCGTGCTCTTGATATATTCATATCTCTCCCAATTGATTGTTATATTAGAAAATGATTGATCATTCATATCAATATGATACTTTGAATGAAACAAACTTAGATTTCCACAACGATCACATTTCTTTCCACCAACACATTTTTTTTGTAAAATAAATCATCATCTTCTCTTTCACATAGAATTTCAGATATAAAAACACGGAATGTGGAAGGAGGAGGTGAACCTCGCCATAACATTTTACCAAAATCCAAAAAAGTGTCATAATACAACTCAAATTCCACATGATAACAATAACAAAAAGTGTCACGAACAGTGATGGGTCTAACAAACCATGGTTTTTGTTGCAAAAATGCATTGATGAAAAAATTAACTTCTTTGTGCTCTTCTTTGAACTTATTGAACAACTCTATTTGTTTCATTGGAAATATATGTTTTGGATGTTCTTCATATTGTTTTCGTGCTATTCTTCGTCACAACACATCCCTTCTATGTGGTGAAACACGGGATTCTTCCAACCAACAATTACGGGCCAATTCTTTAACATTTTCTGCAAGTCTATCTTTGTAGGGTTGTCTAGAAATCACTGTCCAACAAGCCAATTCATCATTTGCATCTATTTGCAATCGAAATTTTCTATGTTTGTGCAATGTTTTTCTTGATGTTCCCACCGTTTTTGCCATGTGTCATGTCAAACGATCTTTTATATTGCTAGATGAAACAACTATTGTTTGTATCGCTCTACGTGCAACACAGACATCTTCTTTTCGATATTTTCCAAAAAAATTTAATACACTAGTTATATTGTTAAAGACATTATGTTTCACCTTTGTATCCTTTGTCGACTTTTGAATACCCAATAATGATGTAGCTTATTTTAACATTCTTGACTTCATTAGAAAAAGTAAAAGTTGAGCGTGTACTGTTACTGATTCATCTTTGAAAAAAGTATTATACATATTCTTAGTTCGATATCTTATATAATTCTTAGCTTTTTTCTTCCCAAATTTGTCAGTATCAACATTTTCTAATATTTCATCATCAATGTTGATAGATTCTCCTGCATATTTCAATTTAAAGTTTATATTAAAAAACATAACTCGAACACAAATTCACTAAACTATATATACTTGAGTGTTCATCTTGTATTATCTAAATTTATGTACATACCTGTAGGTGATTCGCCTTCTGCTTCAATTTCGGTTTCAACATATTCTGCTTCAATTTCGGCTTCAACGCCTTCTGCTTCAATTTCGGCTTCAACGCCTTCTGCTTCAATTTTGGTTTCAACGTCTTCTTCGACATTATGAGACAAATCTATTTATGTTTTTTGAAAAACATCAAATTGTGATTACAATCAATTATATTATGTACAATGTTTTAAATTTGAATTCTATACTTTGAATTATGTACTTTCTGAATACAGTCCCAATGTGTGTTGTGTGCTCAATCATCATATGTGCATGCATATCTGGTTGAACTTCTTCTTATTGAAAATCTCTATTGACATTATCATCGTTTCTTTCTTCAATATTTGCATGTTCTTGTTTCTTTCTCCAATAATGTTATTTCCTTTGTTCATTTTGGCGAGTATCATCTCGAGTGCGATCAAATTTTGTCTTGCGCAAACTTTTGTTTCTCATGACTTTTATGGTTATCTGTAAAAGATATGTTCAACAAAGACTTCACCTTAAAAAAATGCTCAACATTTATCTTTCAACATATAAATTGTTATTCTGATAAAAACTTGAACAAACATCAATTACCTTATTTGAAACAAAAACCAAAAAGATGATTCGAAACTTTGTTTAGGTGCGTATCGATATCAATCCTTCGATTAAGCCTATGGAACAGAGGGAAGAAATAAAGAAAGAAAATAATACAACTACAATCAGTAATAGAAATCCTTTGAAATCCCTATCCCTGAGTTCATGTATGTTCGTCCATTCGATGAATTGTGTTATATGTGTTCGGTCGAAAGCCTATTTATACAATATGGCACGAAATGAAACGATACGACGTGTCTTTTCATTTTTTCTAACTGACGGAATTCGCTCAACAGGATTTTGGCCGAAATAAGGTTTTTTTGGCCGAAAACCTTGGAAATCGTTCAGTTTTGACGGTTTCCGTTAGAATTTAGTCTTTTGGCCGAAATAATATTTTTTCGATCGAAAACATGAAATTGGGACTGAAAACAAAAACCAAAGAATTGCCCCAAGCTTACCTGAACTTCGGAGGTTGCGGACTCCTGCAAATACTGAGAATTTGGTTTCGAAAATAACACGAGCATTTCCAAAATTGAATCTACTTTCAATTTCTATAATTTGTTTTCATTTTCTTTATTTTTATCTAATTTTTTTTAATATTTTTTTTAAATCACTGCATAATATTTTCAGCAGACATTATGATTCAATGAAATGAAATATCGGTATCTCTAAAAATATATAGTGAAAATTTTAGAAAAAATTATATTCATAATCCTTAAACTCTTCTTTTCAAAGGGTATATTTAGATTTTAGTTTTAAGTAAAAATTAAGATAGATACAAGGTGTAGAAAAATATGTGTTTAAAATCTTCAATGTTTTCAGCTTGGTCAACTTCAAAAAATTCTAGAAATTATAATATTCATCCATTAGATTCAAAATTATAGTCATAATAAAATAGAGTCTTTGTAGATTGTTGCAGTATATTTCGTTTCTTAAAAACATAAGTTTAATAATGGATACATTGTTGTGGGAAAAAATAACTCATTATCATTCATTTCATGTTTAAGGAACATACTGTTAAACAATTGTCAAATTGACATATCAAATCGTGATAAAAAAAATTGAAAAATAGTCATTGGAAAGCTAACAAAATTCTTCACAAGTTTTGTTTTTACTGTAAAATGAAATTCTCAATAAAAAATAATACTTTTGTATGCCAGAAGTTGAATAACTTGTGAAAATACAATTTTTTTTCTCATAAATATATATATATATATATATATATATATATATATATATATATACTACTCTTACTCTATAATCATGCCACAAGCATGTTAAAACATGTCTACATGCATAAACGCACATTAGTGTGCACCAAGTATTTAATATTTCATGCCTATCTTATGCACATGCATTCTATCTTATTATATGCATCATGCATCAATTCTATCATGATCTCCCATGCATATCTATTTCAGTTTTAATTAAATTATTTGATTGTTATTGTAGATTATTGTCCCTGAATTCATGTAGAACCTTGCTACCATGTGCACTGTCATTCTGCTTAATTGTGTACCACTGACCCGTATTCTACATCTACTACCCAATCCTTACTTGGCCATCTACATTTCCAGCCACTAGATCCACTAGTGGTGTCATCTCACAATTTCTTCATTTATGTAAATAAATGCTATCCCAACATCTTTTGGGATATAATTCTTCATATTAATAGTGTTGTAACATGCACTACTCTAGCTGAATATTAACATTGCAATCTAATTGGCCACTTCCATTTCCTTGACCACACTAGTCTTGTAACACCATTATCATTGATTGACATTTCAATATTTCAAAATATTTCTTCTATGTCATCTTTCTAATACTCCTTGCCATCCATGGTTTAGTTCAATTTTAAGTATCTTTTTTTTCACTTCATTAAGTGATTCATTGTGAAGCACTACCGACCACTCAAGACCACTCAGCACTTCATTAAGTGATTCATTGTGAAGACAAGAGTTGCTAGATCATATCTAACAATCCCTTCTCCTTGCACTCAGAGATGACTCTTCCACTTCATGAGTCACACCTCATCTCATGATGTCCTTTTTCCTCCTCTTGTAGCAAGCTTGGACTCTTTCCTATCCAATGGACACTGGGATTAATCTATAAAAGACCCACACAATGCTCAGTGGTGTAATCTTATCCTCTTTCTAGAAATCTTTTTTCACACAACACTCTCTGCAGAGTGCTCTTATGCCTAATGGAAATGTTTGGTTAGTAAGATTAACCTTTGTTTATGTGTCAAAAATATTGCACTTCAAGTGTGCCTCTAGGCTTATGCATGGGTATTGTCCTAAGCATATACAATCTTAATTACACAACAATCACCTTTGGCACTCACCTCTTTCATTAGGAAGGTTTCTCCAAACTTTGACACTTTTTGGAAAAATATTCACATCAAGTAAAATTTTACATGGCTCTTGGAATTCAATTCCACTTTCGGTTACTTGTATTGTAGCTATTTATTTTCTCAACCAACTTCTACAATCTCTTCCATATTTCCATTAGTTTCATATTCAATCCTAGGCTTGAATCTATATGATTATACCTCTAATTTTGCACCATGTGCGAGTAACCATTTATGTTAGAATTATGCATAGTATAGAAATTTTGTCAATTAATGCTACATGTCATTATTTATCCCAATTGATGAAGGACACAATGCACCAAATTAAAAATCTGATTCCTTAGATGCATTTCTCTTTGAAACATTTTTTCGATGACTGTACTCATGTCTCAATCCGAGTTTTGAGAGAAAAGTTACGACATTTACATGTTGCCCATTCCACTCTTCTTGTTGCCACAACAATCTATTTTATCACTTTCTGAGAAATTATAACGCCCAATTTAAAATTATGGGTTGACATGTGTCTTCTACTCCCCAAACATTTCGAACGACTATTTTTTTTCTCAAATCTGAGCTCCGAGATGAAAGTTATAATGGAAAAACAATGAAGGAATATCCATTAGCATGTGCAACATAGTAGTAATGCTCAACAGTTGTCTGATCATTTCTTGATTAGATCTTCACCATTGATATATCTTAATTGATTCACTGCGGATCTAAGTCATATTTCTTCTTCATTTTGGGCTTTCACGTTCTCCAATTTGCACCATCTAGTTCCTCCGCACTCACTTTGCATTTATACTTAGATTCCTTAGTGTATTCGTCGGCTCGCGGGTGGTGAACTCGCAGACTCATGGTCTATCTTCATTACTTTTGCAAACCCACCACCAACACTTAGCTTCTTTTTCCTTCACAGACTCACGGACTCGTGGACTCATAATCTTGTAACCTTCCTTTCATAAGTCCATTCGAGAAGTCTCAACACTTAACCATTTTTCCACTTCTTACCGTGGTTTCGTGGGACTGAAAGTTGGCCTACCACATGGCTCCACATCACCTACCAACTATCATCCCATCCAACATGTACCTTCCACCATGGTAGTACGCATCTTTCTTCTACCACGCCAGCTGAAACGTGGCCTCCATGTCATGCCGATGTCATCATACGAAAAAAACAAATACCCAAATTTTTCTGATTTTTCTTATGTTAGAAATTTCCAAAAAGGCTCAATTCTTCACATTACCCATGAAATTTATCTCAATTTTACTACAGTAATTTAATAAAAACAAGTTGCAAACATACTCCAGAATTAATTCTCTGTGAATTTCTGCTTCAACATTCTGCTAACTCGGCCCATCCAGGATCAGTGTTGAAAATTGGGCTCTGATACCACTTTGTAACATTCTCAGCCACCCAGTTTAGGCCATATCACACAAACCTCTCCCTTTTTTACAACCATGATACCACTTTGTAATGTACCTAGCCTCCAGCTAAGCAACATTGCATGCATAAACTCATTAAATTATTAAGATTTACTGCTAATCAAATTCATGTAGCTTACCAACTACAGATCACACCCAAATCTGACCATTTGATTGATACCATGGTTCTAAATGCATCTAACAACATATAATAAACATGAATGCAATTTTTCAAGCCAGCAACAAGCACACAACATTCATATAAATCATTTACACAAAGGAATAATCATAAATAATACAATAGAAACACTTATGTGTTAATGATTAACCAACTGGATACAAACAAAGGATGAACCTCCCATCCATAGGCATTGCTGATCATTTTCTCTCATCAACTTGCCACCCCCGAGCTGAGGCTATGAGTCCACAAGGATATCCATGTAATGTCCCCATTTTTGGACATTACTATGTTATAGAGTGTTATGCCTACCAGAGTAGCTAGATGGGGATGACAACGAGTTCAGGAGTTATTGAGGGGTTTTATTGGGCCTGACTTGCATCGTTCGTCATATTTCATCATCGAGATCCAGTATGCACATCTTGGCTTTGGTTCCATTGCATTCCGACGATTTTCGTAATTTTGAGTTATTATGGGTCATATTTTAATTAATTTCACTAAGAAGGTCATTTTGGGCATAATACTTGGAGAAACCTTTTAGTGTAATAGCTAATCGGAATCGAGAGGAAGAGCACTATAGGATTATATAATGAGAAGTGACTTTCAGTTGATGGAGAAGCCATAGGGACGAATAAATCACTTTTTAGAGGCAAAAAGGTCAATTAATTAATAAAGTGATTTAATTAAAGAATAATAAAAATAATGTAAAAGTCACTTGGAGGAAAAATGTGAACATGGGGGATAAAAGAGAAATAAGGGCCTCTATTCTCTCATGATTTTGATTGATATTTTGATGCCTGGCTTCTTATCTAGAGAGCCCATGGTGCTTGGGGGTTTTGAGGGTTTTCCCTAAATAAACCCTAGAGATCAACAAGGGAGTGAAAGATTCTCCTATTTTTTATCCAAGCTTGGCCAAGGAGGTGAAATATTACTCCCTCACCATTCTACATCGGTTCATAACTACTTCATACATCAGTTCATGAAGAAGAATGCATCATAGAGGATTTTCTGCAGAGAGGGCGGACCACTCAGCCAAGGGAGATTTGATTTGGTCTTAGGAGGTTGGGTTTGGACCAGATCTCGATTAGGGACTTTTGGCCATCATTAGGAAAAACCTTTTGGAACTTGTGGGGGCTTTACAACCTCCATATTTATATATTTTTATGGCTGGGAGAATTTCATGAAGGAGGGCACATTGGGGGTTTGAGATCCCATGATTTATGAGCAGATTTGTTATCTACAGCCAGGGGATCTTCACATATGAGTTAACCATCATCAAATCTACAAGTTGCAGCCATTTCATGAAGTTTTTACATCAGATTTTACTGTGCATATTTCAGTAGGGCGAATTTCAGCATGACGACACATTTCTTGGTATGATAGAATTGATTTTGGAGCATTATATCAATCATTTTGGGCAGCCATCATTAAGGGATCCTTGAGGAGGATTATTCTTTATATTTCCTTGCATTTTGAGGGCATTACAACCCTATTTTGTAGTTGTTATAGTCATTGGATCAAATCTGGAAATTATTGTGTTGGATAGCCAAGTGCATGTTAAATAAAGCAAGGATTTGAGGTATTATCTTATGATTTTTAATAACTATTATCTTATGGTTTATTTGTTTATCATTGCATGTATTTTCCTTATATATTTCATGAATAAATATGGGCCATATACATCAGAAAATACACTTAAATGAAGGTTACAACCATTGCACATAAAGTGTTTTACAAAACACCTCAACCAACCGTTGCAAATAAACATAACATCCAACACAAATTCAGAACAACCACTCATTGGGAAGGGTTTTAGGTGTTGCATGTGATGTGTTTGACATAAACTTCATCCCTTAAACTTGAGTTAATTGGGACAACAAGTGTTGAAGTGATTCCAGGGGAGTTGGGAGCTTATATGCCAAGTGTTTGATGAAATTCCTCAACCATAGAGATCTAACTTTTACATTAGATTTGGTTGGGAACATTACAGTGGTATCAGAGTGAATTTCCTTCACCAACCTGTGATATAAATTGATGATCTAGAGGAGAGATGGAGTTTGTGGATTTTGAAGAGGAGATTATATGTTGTAATGAGGAATATTACGCCCTTAGTGAGACATCCAAGGCTCAAGTAACATTCCAACAGTTTGTATCCATCAAAAAACCTAGGTGGACGAAAGATGAGGTTATAGATTGGATCAAAAAGATGGAAAAAATCCATTATTGGAGCAGCATAGCAGAGGAAAACAGAGCTAAAGAAGGAAAGAAGGTAGCTACATCACTACCATCTAGTAGATGGAAGGAAGCACAGATTGAGCCTACACCCATTAGGAGTAGGGAACTTTCCTACAGTTCCAAAGATCCTTGGGAGTCAGATCACAGATGCAGGGGTAAAGGGAAGGTGCACATTGTTGAGGTGCACTATGACAATGAGGATGAGGAGATGCATGAGGATGAGGCTAGTGACTCCAATGCATCTGATGGATAGTTGGATGGACAATATGATCGTGCATGTTCTTTAGCTTCCCTATCAAACAATGTTGAGGACTCAACACTTCAGCATAGTGGTGACACTTGTGAGTATTAAGATGTGTTATCAGCTGGTATGAGGTCATGTGTGGGGGATATTGTTTCTCCCATGGAGTTGAGTGTGACACAGTTCTTACCTTCTTAGACGTTTATGATAGACATGACACAGGAGGATATTAGTAGCATTCTAGAGGTGGTAGAGGAGCCTTGTGTAGCATTTGAGCACAAGGGACATATGGATATGCATGCCCAGGAGGAGAGGCATGTCTTGGAGCCAGTTGACTGTATGCATAGCTATCAGTATGAGGAGAGTGAGTAACCTCTTTTGGGGAGTCTATTTTTATATCAAGTTGTGGAGACTGATAGTTTGATGGGATACTCACTTCTTGGAACAGTTTACAGTGATGAGGATGCACTCCTTATTGGTCGGGATGACCATATATCATGTATGGACACATATGTATGTGATCCAAGTGCAGATGGCATTAGTAGAGTGAGCGCACAGGAGGATACAACTACCCATACATGATACAATGTGATTCGAATGGGGGTAGTATTTGGTGATGATGTGTAGTGGCATACAGGAGGACTCAGTAGCACAATGGACAGTGGCCAGTTCAGTGCCTTATCTTTTGAGGAGTGTGTTGTTGGGAATTCCATTATTGACACTAGCAGTGAGAGGCATGAGGTAGCACCTCAGGAGGATTGTGATCAGGATTCACGACACTTGACAGGATAGTTGAGAGTCAGTGAGGACATGATCATGGAAGCCACTAGATGCATTAATGATACACACACATTGGTGGTAGGTTATTGTTGGAGGGCAACGATGGAACATGATAGTTCATATGGGGGGATTTCCATTGATGAATTCCATACACTTAGGGAGAGAGTGACTGTGATGAGGTTCGACTACCAACAATTGTTGACAGATAGAGATTACCTATTGGAGCTTGGCAATATGTATCACAAGGCACTGAGGGAGAAGGAGATTGAGGTGGACCAAATCATTCATGAGTTGGTGAGCACACAGGGATTCTTGGAAGGTGCACAGACATTCCTTTGGGAATCAGGGTCCATATTAGAGGAGCTCCTTGATGAGACTAGTGGGGGATCCACTACATCTATCTCAGTAGAGAGCCAGATGTTTAATTTAGCTACTTTACCAGAGGATGTTGGTGGGTTGGTAGAGGAGCACCAGTCGATGGAGGTGTGTGACGGACACCCAAGATTGTTGATGGATATGGAGAGATGTAACCAAGAGACATTGGAGGATATCTATGTGTCACAGGGACCACCATTCATGAGGGGTTCTGAGACAATTGGTATTACACATACACCTGGGGATTCCGTATCCAGGGGAAGGTTTGAGGAAAATTTCATTGGTGTTTTAGGATTGGATGACATACATATAGAGGTTGACTTAGCAAACAACTTGGATACATGATGATGCAGGAGGATACATAGGTTTGCATGAGTATACTGGGGCATATGATGTTGAGATATAGTTCAAAGGAGAATAAGGAGGTGTACAACGGGATTCAGGGGGATGCATTGGATTGCAGAGAGGAAACACACTTAGTGGAGAATGGAGATTCCTCTTCCTTGCAAAAGTACATAGTTTTGGTATATCACCTTCCTAGTAGTAGAAACTATATGAGTGATGATGGAGGGAGAGTGATTGACCAACATTTTGTGGAGTTACAGACTATTGTACCCAATGGTTGGATTTTAGTGATGAGTACAGGAAATTATTCACCATGGGTGCCAGTGGATGAGATTTCGGTCAAGTACTTGGGATTGACCAAAGTCTATGATACTTTCAAGTCCTACATACAGTTGTGGTTATTTCTGTTATCCTTCCCTGATACTTTCATCATAGACAATAGCATAGGAGGAGATAGACAATAGAAAGGGACATGGAGCTTTGGTAGGAAGAGACCACATGATGGGAGTGAGTTGATTATATACAGCAGGATAAGGGTGTTTCATCTGATAAATTCGTATGAGGCTTGGGGTGTGATAGAGAGAATCCTCAACCATGGGATAGATTATGTTCCAGATATGGATGCAGGTTCAGAGTCTCAATAAGATGAGGACTGGGAGCAGAGATGGTCAGATGCTTTTGATGAGGTCTATAAGGTCAGTTGGTAGGAGGTATGGTCGTAGCAAGCAGTGTCAGGGATCTTGAGGACTGTACATGATGTATCTATGGTTGGATAGCTTAGCCATTTCAAGACTTGTCTACAGGACAAGGAGAGTTTCTCCTTGGGGGATCTCGATGATGATTTCATGAGACACATGGAGGCATGTTTGGTATGTCAGCATCATGAGTTAGGGCATGACTTTGTAACTACCCTTGTTTCAGTGCTAAGTTGGGAGAGAATGCTAGATTCTCTCGACCCTAGGGCACTAGAGATATATAGTAGGGCTGACATCATAGGGTTATTGTGAGAGCACGAGATTCCATAGGAAGTAGTATGGATTAACAAGGAAGCCGAGTTTAGTGATTATGGACAGGACAACATGAATATCATCATACTTCGGCTAGAGGATTACAATTTTTTGGGCACCGAGATACTTGGTATGATACCTTCAAATCTATGTGATGTAGGATTTGGTGCTCTTATAGAGCGCGTGAGGGTCTCAGAGACTTGCATGATTGATTCCTTCCATTTTGGGGGTAATTTGAGAGCAAGTCAAGATGAGTATGTTCTATGGCAAGATGGATCTCCTTGGTTGAGGATCAGATATATCAACAGATCATCTTCTTGGTTAACAGGGGATCTGGATTCAGCCAGAGACGTTAATTGGGAGATGGGTTTATGTGAGAGACTCCTTGATGGATGGATATTGTATCTACTTGTTCCGTTGGGTGGGGGTCTTCAGGAGATTCATGGTGTTGGTATCTTACAGGACTATACTTCACAGAGAATTGTAGTTCGCATCTTGATATGGGATCCAGGGATTGGAGTGCTTGGTAGTCCATAGTTTGATGAGGTTGATATTCGAGTAGAGTGGTTGCATGGGGAGTTGACCGAGGATTGGGTGCACACAATCATTCTACTCACCATGAGAATTTGGGTATCATGTATGGTGAGAACTTGGAGGAGCCATGTCTTGAGGGGAGTTTACTATAGGTCACACAGGTGGATATGGGATCCTGGTATCACATACATAT
Organism: Picea engelmannii; assembly: GCA_009831015.1. NCBI lineage: Eukaryota > Viridiplantae > Streptophyta > Pinopsida > Pinales > Pinaceae > Picea > Picea engelmannii. Next base: position 440,263 of record ML794517.1, read on the forward strand.
TGATTCAATTATTTCTTGAGGACAAACAATATTCTAGCATGGAGGACTGTATGTCCCCATTTTTTGACATTATTATGTTATAGAGTGTTATACCTACCAGAGTAGCCAGATGGGGGTGACAGTGAGTTCAAGATTTAATGAGGGGTTTTATTAGGCTTAACTTGCATCGTTCATCATATTCCATCATCAAGATCCATTTCACACAACTTGGCTTTGGTTCTGTTGTATTCCGATGATTTCCATAATTTTGAGTTATTATGGGTCATATTTTAATTAATTTCACTAAGAAGGTCCTTTTGGGCATAATACTTGGAGAAACCTCTTAGTGTAATAGCTCATCAAAATCGGGAGGAAGATCACTACCTAATTAGATGATGAGAAGTGACTGTCAGTGGCCGAAGAAGCCATACGGATGAATAAATCACTTTTTAGAGGCAAAAAGGCCAATTAATTAATAAAGTGATTTAATTAAAGAGTAATAAAAATAAAGTAAAAGTCACTTGGAGGGAAAAGGTGAACAAGGGGGGTAAAAGAGCGATAGGGGCCTCTATTCTCTCATTATGTTGATTGATATTTTGATGTCTATCTTCTTAGCTAGAGATTTCATGATACTTTGGGGTTTTGAGGGTTTTGACTGAATAAACCCTAAAGATCAACAAGGGATTGAAATATTCTCATGTTATTGATACAAGCTTGTCCAAGGAGGTGAAATATTCCTCCCTCGCCATTCTACATCATTTCAGAACTACTTCATCCATCAGTTCATGAAGAAGGACGCATCATAGAGGGTTTTCTGTAGAGAGGGCACACCACTTGGCCAAGGGAGAATCGATTTGGTCTTAGGAGGTTAGGTTTGGACCTGATATTGATTGGGTACTCTTGGACATCATTAGGGAAAACCTTTTGGCACTTGTGGGGGGTTTACAACCTCCATATTTATATATTTTGATGGCTGGGCAAATTTCATGAAGGAGAGTGCATTGGGGGTTTGAGATCCCATGATTTATGAGCAAATTTGTCATATACAACCAGGGGATCTTCACATATGAGTTAACCATAATCATATCTACAAGTTGCATCCATTTCCTGAAGGTTTTACATTATCTTTTATTGTGCATATTTTAGTAGGGCGATTTTCAGCATGAGGGCCCTTTTCTTGGTATGGTAGAATTGATTTTCGAGCATTATATCAACCATTTTGCGAAGCCATCATTAAGGGATCCTTGGTGAGGATTACTCTTGATATTTACTTACATTTTGAGGGAATTACAACCCTATTTTGTAGTTGTTATATTCAGTGGATCAGATCTAGAAATTACTGTGTGTTGGACAACCAAGTACATGTTAAATAAAACAAGGATTTGAGGTATTGTCTTACAGTTTCTAATAGTGATTAGTTTCTGGTTTATTTTTAATAACTATTATATTTTGGTTTATTTGTTTATCATAAAATACACTTAAATGAATGTTACAACCATTGCACACAAAGTGTTTGACAAAACACCTCAACCAACCACTGCAAATAAACATAACAGCCAACACAAATTCAAAATAACCACTCATTAGGAAGATTTTTAGGTGTTGCATGTGATGTGTTTGACATAAACTTCATCCCTTAAACTTGAGTTAATTGGTACATAAAGTGTTGAAGTGATTTCAAGGGAGTTGGGAGCTTATATGCCAAGTGTTTGACGAAATTCCTCAACCATAGAGATCTGATTTTTACATCAGATTTGGTTGGGAATATTACAATCCATCCCAGTGGATATCCACTCTCCACACAGAGCATCCCCAAACCCAGGTTATATTCTGACAGCATTTCCAAACCTCTAGCTCTCTCTTTTCCCCACAACCTGAACTACACAAGGAATGTACTCCCTTCACTGCTCACAGTCCCTTGGGCTATATCATTCATTTATCAGGGTTCCTAGTGCACTCAGTTGGCCAGGAATTCCTCAGCTAGGATCCAAGAACTTTCAACTACTTCAGGTTTTCTCACAGCAACCTTCACAAGACTCTGAGATATTTCCTCAATAGGAAATCGCACCACAGGCTTATAGCCTGATTTATAGGCACACATGCCTCTTTTTCAGCATAAAAACATAGCCAAACAATGGTTTCCTTGAAGTATATCATGGTTGGTTGCCAGTGATTATTACTTTTATTAATTATTTCAATGTTCATAATATGAAATTCGGCCCCCGACCACATTAAATCAATACGGGATCTTCGCTCGAACACATCAACTCACCATCCTAATTCACATTTATACAATTACATTATAATTCACAAGGATTAGAACTAGGAATGTTATAGATATTGTAGAGACTAGTGGGAATGTGCCTTATTCGATGCTTTGATAAGAAACTAAAGGAACATAACAAAATCATGGATCAATGACCTATTGATACAAGAGTGCACATACTCAACCTTTGTGAATGGGGAGAGGAATCTAGGAAAATGTTAGTTGTGATATAGGGTAGACATGCTCAAATATCCTCTGGTATCACATCCATGCAACATATGTTGGAGCACATTATCTTATTTCTCAATCCCTCCCCTGACTGTGTTGTACATTCTCGACCAATTTTCATGTACACCTCCATGGACTCAACATCCTTTGAGTGCCCTTGATAATTTAGTGGAGTGGGTTGTCACTCACCTGGCTCATGAATATGGTCTTCCTCCTACTCACACAAACATGTCTACTATAGTGGCTATGGATTCTAAAGATGCATCAACCCAATTGAATCATGAGGTGGATGCCCATTTTCAACATAATTGATATTCCATGGTCTTATGTAGATGTAGTGTTATCCTATGCTTTTTTTAGGCTAGTTTATTAAATAGTATTCTTGTGGATTAAGTTTTCAAAATACACAGGCTCGTAGTATTGAAAGAACGGGTGCAATGACATGTTCACTTGACTCCCATTTTGTAGCATTTTCAGTTGTACAATTCGATTGCAATGTATTTTAATATAAACCCCTACTTGTTACTATGAAAAAGTTATTATCATAAATATCAAGCTATAAATAAAGTTTTTAATTGCATTAATGATTCATTTACAAGTATGATATTATAGGAGAGGTTACTTCCAATTTTAAAGTAAAAGATAAGGTTAAGATAATTTCCAACTTGATGAGTGTTACGATTTCAAAATGAAAACTTTAGCCCTAAAATCACATATTTGTAGGTCAATAACACCTTGGTGCCACTAGTAGCACTTTCGTTTTAGCGTTAAAATTACAACCTTTTGTAACCAAGGCCTTAAAGCCCTATAATGTCACCAACAAAACCTCAAAATCAACCCTTGGATTAAAAAGTGTTGCTACTAGAAACACCATTTTTTTCGAGGTTAAAATTTCAATTTGTTTGAAACCATGGCCTTAACAACTAGTACTGTTGTAACAAAAACCTTAAAATCATCCCTTGAATCGAAAAGTGGTGCTACTAGTAGCACCCTCTTTTTCATGGTCAAAATTAAAATTGTTTGAATTCATGGCTTTAACAACTGGTACCATTGCAACCAAGAGTGTACTCTTGAAGTGTTTTATTTCCATACATATGATCAAGTTGTTGACATTTTCACAAAGCCCCTCGTAGAAGAGAAGTTCTTAGATCTTTAGTCCATGTTAAAAGTTCAATAAGTTGTCATTAAGGGGAGAATAGGTTCTAATGCCTCCTTCCTTCTCCTTATGTCACTTTGTAAATCCTTCAATCCTATCACAAGTTGTTCTTAAGGTAGGATCTTAGGATATTTCAACACTGGTAGTTAGGTAAGGTCAACATGGTCTAATGTAATTTTATCCTATTTAATGTGATTTTAGTGTGTTTATTTATTATTCTTTTGTACTTTAGTGATTTGATTGTCACAATCACTCCCTACACATGAGTGATCCTATTGGTCAAACATCTCCTTGATATTAATGACACTTGATATGTGGGTTAACACCCAGTTGGGTCATGATCTCTATTTAAAGAGCATGGAGGGTCATTGTCGATGATCAATCATGAGAGATGTTCATTTAAACTATTTGTTTTGCATTAATCAATTGCCTCAAGAGGTCGTGTTGGATGAGGCTATGGAGTGTTCCCCTTTTTGAGAGTTTTAACCATGTAAACATTAGTATATTAATCATTGATTTGTATGTGTAAGAGTTTCTCGTAAAATGTTTGACATGTGTGAATATGCCTTTATTTTGAAGCAATAAAACCACTTCAATATATATATATATATATAGTTCAACTAAGAATATTGCATAAATTCTTAGATAATCTATGTTTGGTCCATAATGGGTCAAGTTTAGACATTTCCTTAAGAGAGTTTGGAGATTCTAGCTCATATTTAGTTTATACATTTCCTTAAGAGGAACTTTCTAAAAAAGTGAACGGACAATATTTAATCCGAATTGGATCTTTGACATACGTTTTTAAATTTTGTAAATAAATATATATTTATTTTATTTTATTTTTTATCTTCTTGGGCAAAATGGAAGTGGAAATGAACAATTGTGATGGTTGGCCTTCAAAGGTACCCTATTAAAACAATGATGGTTGTAGTGAAGAGGGAAACACAGGGAGATGCAAGGAGAATTATGGGAGAACAACATCAGAAATGGAAGCTCAAATACGACAACATGCTTGAAGTTTGATGGATGAAGGAATCAAGAAGCCTATCCACACTGAGTGAAGGTGCTTCTAAACCATGTGATCTGCAATTTGAATATTGACAATGAGTAATAATACACAAAGTCTATGTATAGCTCACCCGTTTCTAATTTCATCCTAAGCATAATAAAATTCCCATTGAATGTTGAAATATGTGTATAATTGATTCAACCTCGTGGCTATGCATATATATAAAAATGTCTTTTGAGATCGATTGATTAAGGAAGACAAATATTGGTGGGCATACTCATTAGAATTCCAATTGGTAATTGTTGTTTAGCATTTCTATCAAATGAATCTATTTGGTGTGAATAATTATTATAGTTGGTATGATATGAATTATCTTGTTTGAACCGCATGCAATAATAAATCTGGTGCCTTGAGTCCTCTACTAAAATGTTGGAGGATAAACCTACAACCACAACTTGTTTTCTATTGTATTTCCTTATCCCACGCACTGCTCTCTTCATACCGTACAATCACTACAATCGATTGATTTGTTCTTAAATCTACATAGGGCTATGGAAATCTAGTTGTGGTCAAATCTACAAGATATATTATAATAACATTTTATATAGTGTTTTATTTGGGAAGAGAAGTATACACAATGTTCTCTCTTCTTGTCTTATACACGGTCCAAACAATTGTTTTTTTTATCCTTGGCATGGGAGAGATATGGGTCTCCCCCTAAATCATTAAGTAATACTCATTTGCCTATATCCTCAATCCCATAGACCTTGGCTACAATTATAGGCATGGGAGTTTATGAATATTTAACCCAGGGATAGAGCATTGTGTAGGATCTTGCACATGACTATTTTCTTGAATCATTGGTCTTAGGAATGCTAACAAGTAGCCTAAGCTAGAAAACCAATTTGAGACAAAGCCACTAATAGCAGAGAGGATTGGACTTGTATTTGTGATTATAATCAAACAATTTGTTCTATTGATGTCAATAAAAATAGAGTGTGTTAGCACATAATCTTGTCAGAGCCTTAGGGGTTTGTGATTTATACCTTGGTCTATGTTTTTACTTGTTTTCCCTCCTTTTGCAGACACAGTCGTAATTTTTCCTCTTGGCTTGTAGTTTTATGTTGTTTGTCCTCACCTGCTTGATATACCTGCTTTTCCTTAGCAGCTTGCCTGAGAAACACTGACCCTAAGACCTTTTTTTTTTCCCCTAAAGTCGAGCACTTCTCTCTTTACCTCTGTCATTAATCATTTTTCTTTCCTGAGCCTTTAGCCAGTCATCCATGTAGTTGTTCGCGGGCCGCAGTCATAAACACCAAACACCGCACTTAGAGCGGTCAAATATGGAATCAAATCAAGTGAGCAAGCACGATCAGTGTTCAACGACAGAGATCCACCAGGTGGAGCAGATCGATAGTCATCATAGGATTGGATCCATACAGTTGCATGAAGAATAGCATCAGGCAGAGTTGTGAAATCACGATGCCATCCTAGCCAATGGTATCAGGAAGGACACGTGACACAAGATCAGCGTTCCACTGACTCACGAGATGGAGTAGTCAAAGGGTCGAGTCTTGAAGACTCGCGAAACGCAAAGTCACGAAATAATTGGGGCCCTTCATCCTAGAGGGGAACGTGGTGTGGTATTTGAACCATAGAGAAAGTCTTTCGAGAAATTTGGGGTGATAATTGTCGATGGCTCGAAGTCCCAAAATGTCGATACAATCTTGGTCGTCCGATGTAAAGAGACGCATGTCGCCTAATCCGAGCGATCGTGATTTTGTGACTCGGAGGTTTGAGCATAGAGCACAACATGAGTTCGTGAAACGCGAAATCTCGACATGCCTAGGAATTAGGCTCACAGTCACTACCTAGGGTCATATGGAGGAAGGGATAAATAAGGGATAGGCTCTTGATCGAGTGATGGGCGGTTGAGATTGTTCGAGGAAATAATCATGGTCGTCATATTCAAGGAAAATCTTACCATTGATCCAAATGGGCCATTTCACGGGAGCAAGCATCGGGATATTTGAAATCAAGAGGAGTGAAAACTCCCGAAATTTGAAATCCCAAGTTTTCAGATGGATAAGCACGAGGTCAAGGCTCGTGGTCACATGTGACAAAGGAATTGTAAGCTCACCTAGAACATTCATGGTTTTCAGGCTTCTTCCTGATCCCATTGAATGTAGTTAATGAAAACGGGTAGGGTAGTTGAAACCTCGTTTCATCACATAAATGGAAAGTATGGAAAATCTAGCTATGGAGGAAAGAATGTCAGCTGAAAGTTCCCTTGTCATGAATTTTCCTGTGAAGCCCATACCGATCGGATCTTGCGTCTAACAAAAGAGTGCAAGTGTAGCCTGGTAGAAGAAGATGCAGACACCAAGCCTTGAATGCATGACCAGAGTGTATTTATGTAGGGAGAAAGTTGCTTTGAGTATATATACTCAGTTTTTATATTTTGTAACGGTCGATGGTAGAGCTAGGCTCTCGTATTGTAAAGTTTTAGTAAAGCCTCTGGTTTCTGGTTATGTATCTGTATTTGAGACTTCTTTCTTAATCTAAGTCATCTTTCTTCCTCCATCTTAATATGCATCTGATACTGAATGTTCATGATTGAAAGATTCACATGGATGGTTGTGACTGTGTTGTAATGTATGTTTGATTGCAATGATGTTATAGCGTTTTCAGTTTCCTAAAGTTCTGAATCCAAGAAGATCTTGTTTTCTGAATTTTTCCTCCTTAGGATGTTGGAATACCGGAGGTCCATAACAGACCTCTTCACTCTCCTTAAGTTCTTCCCCCTACTCACCACTATACCAAGTTTACTGACTGAAGTTAGACCAAAACCTCACCTGTTGGTGCTTTCTGATCCAGTTTTCTGAGTTAGAACGATACCATCCTGATTCTGCATCCATTAGACCGCCTTTATATTTATTTTTCATGACAAACGAACTAATGGGTATCAGGCTTACCTCTGCCACAATCCAAGGGTGACTTCTAGTGCTAACATTTCTGACGTCATTGTCGAGGACAAAATTGAAGATTTTCCCTGGGATTGAACGACAAAGCTTACTAGTTCTGAAGGTGCATCAGGATTCAGTATATTGAATATTTCCATTGTGCACCTGGCGACTCCACTGTGGTAACTCCATTGATGTGAATCCATTGGCAACTCCACAGTTTCAGTTGTGGCTTCTAGAGGCAGACACACGAGGTCTACTCCATAGTTGCCTCTAGAAATTCCTGAAGCTAACCCAGAGAAAATTATCAGAAAGGGAAAGGCCCTTCGAGAAAGTAGTTCTATTGTTGAACCAGGTATTTCTGATGATTTTCATTATCCTCTTGTAGAAACTCTAATATCTTCTTCTCTTTTTTCTATTATACAGTCTGTTGGAGTTTCTTGAAGTTTAAAGTTTGGGAGTGTTCCTGTTGAGTTTTCTCCTACTGTTTTTGGATTGGAAGGAGAAATATTTGTCACTCCTATCTCCCCTGAAGTTGTACCTTGGTCTAGACCCCATATCTTGGAAGATTTTCCGACTCCAGGTTTTATTACTCCTCCCCCTGTTAGAGTTATGGGTTTTGAAGAAAGGGAAACCTGTGTTCCCTCTAGCCCTGTAGCCTTTTCTCCAAATCCTTTGTTGTTTCCTTTTCCTCCTAAGATCTCAGTTCCAGTATCCCCTGCTCAAACTCTATCCCCACCTAGTTCCCCTCCAATTCACTTCCCAATGGCGGATGCTAATACCTCTAGAAATATAATGGATGCCATAGTAGCTGCCAGATATTCCCCTCTCATTCTGCCTCAGCCTCTTAATATCCTAATAGCAGGAGGCTACCTTAAGCAGTTTCCTAAGTTTACAGGAGAGGGAGATATAATTGCAGAAGAGCACCTTGCAGCTTTCTATAGTTATGTTGATAACTATGTCATAGTAGACGAAGATGTATGGATGAGGATTTTTGTCCATAGACTTGATGGAGAAGCCAGAAAGTGGTTCAGGATCCATTGATGGGATTGAGGCGTTAGATGATATCTTCTTGAGACAATGGGGGGATAAAAAAGACTTCATGTATTATATCACAGAGTTTGGGTCCCTAAAAAGAAAAGAGGGAGAGTCTATATCTGACTTCTCCAAAAGATTCAACAAAATGTACAATAAGATCCCTGTTGAGATAAAGCCTACAGAGGCCTCTGCCAAAATCACATATGCTAGTGCTTTTGACCCTGACTTCTACCTCCTGTTAAGAGAGAGAAGAGATACCTCCTTGGCTCATATGCAAGATGCAGACTTGGAAGTAGAATCTAACATATTGGCAGTTTACTGACTCAGGAATAAGGCTGATAAAGACAGAGGAAGGGGAAGATCTGAAGCCTCAACCTCTAGTTCCTCTATGCG
>ML794517.1:469437-497236 GCA_009831015.1 Picea engelmannii
AGCAACACAGTGCCCCTGTATGTTCCATTGTAGGGTGTTGACCCTAGTTCTATTAGGAGGGGTGGAGGCATTTCCCACCGTGTATCCTCCATTGTAGGGTGTTGACCCTAGTTCTGTTAGGAGGGGTGGAGGCATTTCCCACCATGTATCCTCCATTGTAGGGTGTTGACCCTAGTTTTGTTAGGAGGGGTGGAGGTGTTTCCCACCGTGTATCCTTCATTGTAGGGCGTGGACCCTAGATATGATTAGGAGGGGTGGAGGCATTTCCCACCGTGTATCCTCCGAAACCTGAAGTCATGGGAGAACGGTGCTAGTTCACCCTCCCCAAAACGTGTGATGATGACTGTCAGTTGCCTGCTAGGGAAGCTTGGTCGAGATAGCGACACTTCCACTTACGGGTTCTATTTGGAGTTAGGTCAATATAGTTGACGCTCCAAGATAGTCTAGCAGAGGAAGGATAGGAATGGAGATGGAAGTAGGTTAGGGAGGAAGGATGAGTAGTAATAGTTGAGACTATATGGGGATCTGTCTTGTGGTAAAATTTGATGTCTTCCCTTCAAAAAAAAAAGAGAGAGAAATGTATATATATGAATATTCATTATTACGTAACTAAACCACAGTTGTTTAAAATAAAATTATTGAACCAGATAATTGTAATTAATGAATTTCTCAAACAATTGATCGATTGTTGTCTTTTATAAAAGACTAGTCTTGCTGATTGGATTGAATGCATACATAAATTACTAAAGGATGACAGTTTTGATTATTAGTACATGCGCGAGACTTGCATGTACTAGCTACACATGCATTTCTTGTACATATACACTAGTATGTATGAGCTTTCTTGACTTACTTACTGATAATGTCAGTTACTTGTTGTGAATGTGTGAACCATGCTCTCTTCCTTTGTACCATAACATACCTTAACTTCGGGACGAAGTTTCCTGAAGGGAGGGTGTATGTAACGACCCTAGTTGGATAAATGATTAAGAATTATAAAATAAAACTAATTAGGGGATTAATTGTGTTAACAAAGTATTAATTAAACAAAGATGATTTAATGATATTAATTAAATGAGTTATTAATTAATTAAAGGATATAATTGTGATTAATTAATTAAATATTTAACTACAAATTACATTTAATGACATGATAAATAAATTTAAGAGATCAATGTTATATGATATAAAATGGTTGTGTATGCAACAAGGGATAGCCTATGAATCCCGAGAAGATAAAACATTAAAGGAAGGACCAGGGACGGGGACGAGGGCAGGTAAGGGAGTAAAGGCATGAGTCGGTGAAGGAGGAATGAGGGAGGTAGGGAGGTTTACGGGAGGGGTATTGGAAGGAGGATGGAATGCTGGGAGGATTGGGAGATTTGCAGGGAGCAGTAGAGTTCTGACTGTGGCACTTTTAATCAGTTGAGGCACCGAGTTGTTGGAGGTTTTGGGCACGGGGGCCAGGATATCCATAGATATCTTGGAGCTAGGTAGTTTTCCTAGTTGGCAGGGAGGATAGTAGGTTTTGGGCAGTTATTCTTTATTTGTGGCTGGGTTGGTCTGTGTATCAGGTAGCAGGAAAGCAACAGCAAGGCAACAAGGCAACATAAATTAGCATCAGAACCAGGTAATCTGTTAAACTATGTGTTTATTTCATTCTTCCATGAAAACATTATTCATTGATAAATTTAAGTTACTGAAGTTGCTATTATGAAGATTGTTGTTATGTTATGAAGTTATTATCTCAGTTCATGAAATAAATTGCTTGTGAAAGTAAATGATGTTTAGAATTATTTGGCTGTTACAGGATGGAATGCACCCCCATGACGGTGAGCGATCTAGGTCACTACCTCTAGCATATATGCATTATGAACTTCCTATGTTTCCATTCTTCGTTTGAGCTGACAGAAGTCCTTATCCTTTGGCAGCATACCTGGGGCGACCATAGTTTTGGTATGCCAATACAATTCTAAAGTGCGAAAGAATTTCGAATCTTGAGACCTGGTGCAACCAAGATCAAGAATCAGTCCCCCCCCTGATGATCCACCTCCTCATCATCTTTGAATTCCCTTACCAAAAAAACATCAACTTTCAAAGCTGGCATTGTGGCTTTATCCTCATCAAGCACGATATCCTCATAAAATTATGCAGCTACCATCGTTGCCTTGGCGACACGTGACGAGCCCAGAGAGGAGGAGTGAGGCTTACAACCTTGGGGATCCATAACGAGATAAACCAAAGAGATTAAAGAAACAAGTGAACTATCTGAGAAACCAAAGAAATTTCAAATATACCAGAGATTAGCAACACCCATGGCGTAGTTGTGTCTATTTATTCACCAAGGGTCTGGAATGTTTCCCTCCAACAGTCGTACCCAACTTTGACGGTTCTTTTTGGCCATGAATGTCTACATAATGTTGGATTGTGAGCGCATCCACGATCTCGTGCAGAATATCATCCTTGATGGTCGATCTAGCCTCACCATTGTTTGCTTTAATACCACATTGATGCAAGGATACAGACCTTATGCCATCTACTTCGTGAGGTTTGAACTGGTTGTTAAGACAAGCCTCCGAATACTCCTCTTCATCAATGCACTTCTCGCCTCGCCTCTTGAGCCCCTGGAAGTAAATCCGTAAGTGAACAAGATGACACCCCTTTAGATTTTTTATATTATTTTTATAATTGAATTATTTTAAAATTGATTAAATGTTTTGAAATAATTTTTTAGTAAAAATTTTCATAAATTAAATAAAATTAAAAATTTTCATAATTTTTATAAAATAAAATAAAAAACCAATTTTTCATAATTTAATAAAAGAAAAAAAAATTCCTTATCGACTTCTTAAAAATATCTTTAACAAAATTCCATTTATCAAATTTAAGAAAATATTAAAAAAATCCATGAAAAAGCTTTAAAAATTCGAGTTCTTCTTTAAAACATATTTTTTAATAAATTTCCAGTGAAAATTCTTTCCACAAAGTTTATACTCAATTTAAGAAAATAATTATTCATCGTCAAAATTCTTTCACGAAGTTTCTAGCACATTTAAAAAAATAACTTCCACGAAGTTTCTTCTAAATTTAAGAAAGAGAATATTCATCTTCAAAATTCTTTCGCAAAGTTTCTAACAAATTTAAGAAAAAAAAGTTTTAAAATTCCGCTTACTGACTCCCTCAAGAAATATTATGAAAATATAATCTAAATTAATCACGGTAAAGCAATACCGTAATTAACCTTTAACTTTAAACCTTTTTGGGTTTTGTAGTTCAGTAGTGACATCCCTCACCCAACGCGTTCATAACACGAATAGTCTTTAATGTGGGACCGGCACGAGCATTTCAGACCAAAGAAAGTACTCGGAGCAAGATGGGGAGTAGACCCAGCGACGTGATTACTAATTCGGGGAGCCACTCAGATTCAATTTTTTTGTAAAGATCTAAACGAATCGGTAACTCAATCTGATTAACTAGGTGAGGTTTAGGTTCGCATGGTTTCGAAGCCTATACTCTTTTAACCTTATCGCAACGAATCAAATTTTATGAAAATTGAATCTGAGTGAAAAGGATAACAAACATGTTACTCAACCATTGGAGCAAACAAGCTACTCAACCACCAAAACTAAGAATCTTAAATAGTCAGATTTAATTTTGGGAGTGTTCAAACTACTCAACCACCAGAACTAAGAATCTTAAATAGTTAGATTTAATTTTGGGAGTGGGGAGCAATTTTTCCTCTGGAGTCCCAAGTTACTTATTCGGCAGGTTTTTTTGTGACTCGCTTTTAAATTTTTGGTCAATCCAGAATTCTGATTGATTTTCTGAGCATTTGGGTTGGTTTAAAATGGGGCAAAACCTCTAAAGTTCCTAAAATACATGAAACTTTGATCCATACAAAACTCAAACTACCCCTGAAAATTTGACCGGATTCAAATCCATTTTTTAACTAGATCCATTTTTTTACTTAAAAAAACAGAACTAACCATTTTTTTTACTAAAAAAACAGAACTACACAACAACAATTAAAAATAAATAAAAATAAAAAATAAAAAAATAAAAAATAAAAAAAAATTACTCCGAGTTAACCTACTTAATTTTGTTCTACAGGTCAGGCGGGGTTGAGAGCGACTCGGCGAATATCATCTCAAGGGAAGGTATCCAAAAAGCCACGGATGAAATCCTGACTGAAATAAACTGTAAGTAAAATTTGTTTATTATAGTTCCAAAGAATTCGTACCCAGGATCTCACAACAATTCCACAAATTCGCAGCAATCCATGTAACCAATCATGAGATTTCATGATATTTCTAATTCTCGGATGAAGTCGGCGAAGTCAATGCGTGGAAGGAAAGTCGCAAGCAACAATGCAGTGAAGAGAAGAAGGAAGAATACTTCCACAGTCCTTCACTGTCCGTTTCGAGGATCTTTCTGTTTTGCTTCCTCTTTGCTTCGTTGTTTGCTTGCGATTCCTTTATCTGCAAGTTATCCACGCGTATTTGATATTTGCATTCAATTCAGAAGCTTCGTTTCGTATGCAATTAAACCGTCGCCCGCACGTTTTCTCTTCGATTTAATTGGAGTCCGTTTTCGAATAGGTATCGCTTGTGTGAATTGCTTGCACTATCAGTGCACTGGTTTATTGATTTATACTCTCTGTGGAAAGAAAGGAAGCTTAAGCTTAGTATTGAATTTGGGGTAGAGATTGCATTATCAATCCACTGGTTTATACTTTGTGGAAAGAAAGGAAGCTTAGTATTGAAGGTGGAGTAGAGATTACAGCATGACCACAGTGGATATCTTGTATCCCAGCTTCCAAGCCATGGAGCTGTTAAAGAATCAAGGAAGACAGCACCCAGTTGAGATTTTGAGCTACTGCTGCAAGATTTGCAGCAAGCGATTCGTCTCAGGAAGAGCTCTTGGCGGTCACATGAGAGCCCACATCCCCGCCCCCATGCCTGCAGATACGTTCACTCAAACTGAATTTCAGAAGAGCAAGAGGCCCAGAGATTCGGATGACAAATCACTGGAGGAGAAAGATGACGAAGAGGGCAATGGGGAAAATCTAATTTGTGATCTGTGCGGGAAGGAATTCAGATTCTGGAAAGACCTGTTTGGTCACATGAACTGCCGCTGTGAAACCCATCAAGATAGTGGTGATGCCCATCTTGAAGAATCACAGAAACATGAAACCCAAGACGATGAAGAAGAAAGAACTGAAAGTAAAGTTGAGATTAAGATTGAGATGGATCACCCAAGTGAGAATTCAAGCAGGTTTGATAAGTGGACGAAGGAAAAGAGATTCAAGAGACCCAGGTATGCACTCCAACTTAATCAGCATGAACAATTTGGCTCAGCAACCAATAACGAAGAAGAGGACATGGCAGTGTGTCTTGTAATGCTTGCAAGTGGAGTAAACACTGCTCAAAACCCACAATTCCAAGTGGGGACTGTAGAACCTGAATCAGGTTACCTCAAGCTTCCCAACAATGGTTCCCAGCTTCCGGAATCCATCAGCAAGAAGCTCAAATATAAGAAAATTGATGGTGATGCTGGTCTTTACGATGACGATGGGGCTAAGAAGGGCAGGTACAAGTGCACCACCTGCAATAATGTTTTTGATTCTTATCAGGATCTAGGAGGCCACAGGGCTAGCCACAGTAAGGTCAAGGGCTGTTTTACACAGATAGAGGATGAGGATGAGAGCCTAGAAGAACAGATTACTGATGAGGAGCTCAATACTGGATTGGACTCTCAGCTGCCTCACAATTTCCACAAGTCTCTTCCAATGGAGAGAACTAAGGATTCTTGTGCCAAAGCCAGAGATGAAACGAGGACAATTCAGCCTGCTTCCTTTTCAGGTAAGAAGACTCCAAGGGTCCATGAATGCTCAATCTGTCACAGGGGTTTTGCTTCGGGTCAGGCTTTGGGTGGTCACAAGAGATGCCATTGGGTTAGTGCCGGAGCTTCTGATTCTCTTACTACTAGTTCTAGCAACAAGGAGACCCCTGTGCTGCAGCAGCTGCTGCCTGCAAGAGTGGAGCTGTTGGACCTAAACTTGCCTGCCCCTGTTGATGATGATTGTGATGCTGGAAACATCAATAATTTGGGTGGTAATACTGTGGATTCCCATGGAGCTTCTGATGCCCAAACCCACAGCCCTCCTTACCTGCTATCTTGGTTGATGGGCAACTACCCAAAACAGGGGCTGTTCTTGTACAATAATCATAGTCATTTAAGTAAAGATGATGAAGCAGATAGTAAGGTAGGAAAGGATAGTGGATATGGTAGAGGATACAATTCAGAATTCCCAGTGACGGCACAATCATGGTTGCAATTGTAAGCCAGACAATTGCCTTGAAAATATTATAACCTTCGGATTCAAAAGAGTGACTGCACCATGCAATGTAACTCGCACCATGTCAAGTTTCACCGTGTTTCGTAGCCAGCCAGTATCAATCGGTGAAAGGGATGGTGATAATGGAGACAGCAAATGATTTTTTTGCTCGTAATATTTTTTTGGGACATTTCTCTGGTAATAAATTGTTAAATTTTGTAGATTTGAGCGATTATTTTTGTATAATTTTATTGTTTCTAGGTTTTTCAAGTGCTGAATCTATTTCTATATTAAATAATGAATTTTAAACAACAAATAATAAAAAATAATGATTTTGTATAAATTTATATCATATTGTTTTGAGGTTTTTCATTCTGGATTTTTCAACCAGCTGAATTTATTTCTACATTAAATAATAAATTTTAAACAATAAAAAATTATGATTTTGTATAAATTTATGTCGTCAGATGCCAAAAAAACCTTTTCAAAAAACAGTTAAACAAAACAGTAATGAATATATTAAGTAAATGCTGAATCCATTTTTACATTAAATAATAAATTTTAAACAATAAAAAATAATGATTTTGTATAAATTTATATCATCTAACGCTAAAAAACCATTTCATAAAACAGTTAAACAAAACAGTAATGAATATATTAATTAAAATGTGTTTTTAGTATATGCTGAACTTTATGAACATGATTTCACCAATTTGCAACATGAGTTAATAAACTCCCATCGTTCTTAGGGTTAATCATAAAAATGTATAAAAAAATCCAAAACATATTATTATGTAGTAGTATCATATTATTATGATTCGTATTATAAAAATAACCATTAATCTTTCTAAGATTCAGGGTGAAGTATCAATCATCTGTTTTTTATTTTTTTTTTAATTATCAAATGAAATAAATTTTTATTAAAATTGGAAAATAAATAATAATAATTTTATTATTATTATAATTATAATTTTTTTAAATTAAAATGAAATAAATTTTTATTAAATTTGAAAAATAAATAATAATAATAATATTTTTATTATTGTAATTGTGAAAATTTATATTAAATTTGATTTATTGGTGTATTTTTTTTTTAATGAAAACATTGTTGGTAATCCAGCGTATTATGTAAGTTCCTCATTCTATTTTCATGAATTTGAGTTGATTAGTATTTTTGAAAGCAAAGCCTAAACTATAACATAGCCATTATATTTACTTTTGAAAGGGATAAAACGTATTTGCTAAGTTGATTGCCTGAATATTGTTAGACTCGACTTGGTTGGTTGGGATTGACTTAGAGATCAATGTTTTCAAAAGTTTGATGAAAACTTTGTCAACATTCCCTATTTAAAAAAAAAGTAATCACGGATTTAAAGATAAATAAAAATTTAGGAATAACGATAAGATTACATTCCTTAGTCACGAAGGTATTAAATAAAAAATCTATTTTATAATGATTTTATAATGAAGGTATTAAATTGAATACTCTTAAAAGTGTATATGTGGTTTGTGAATTGTTAAAAAATAGAGAGTAGTAATAATTTCAACAAACTAAAATTATTTTAACGTAGATACATTTATTTTATTATATAATTAATTTATAAAAAGAATATATATTTTTTAAAACTAAAAATACTTTATTATAGTTTCATATTATATATAAAAAGAGGTTTTACAACATTATTTGGAGGGGATTTGATTTGAAGGAAACCAGATTCTCAACGAGTTGAGTCTCATCTTATGTTTTCAAATCATCCATAACAAGTTCTTTCCCAACATAGTAATAACCTCCTTCACAACCTCTAGAATCAACTTGGTGTCCTTATATTCATCTTGGGCGGCCTCTGAGGGTTTTCATCAAGCACAATGGGATTGGCATGAGTTCCTACTGAACGGATAGAGCCCTCCACATGTTTCCCCTTTCTTATATCCTCTGTCACCTATGAAACTGAAATCCTGATACCGAACACCACTTTACACATGGCTTCAAATTTACCCTCAAAGATTCAGATAGTATGGAGTATACCTTGTTGCTCTTCCTTATTTTTTCCAAGGCTTGGGCTATTAAAGTATTCACCGGTAAGTTTCCATTATCTTGAAATGCATGGTATCTCGTGTCTGAGAATGGATTGGGTCCTCAACCCAACCCTCAACCTCTTCGACAATTTGGGCTTTGGAGGTCACCTTTCACTTGGCCTTAACCTCGACCTCCAAAGCCTCCATTTCATGTTTTTCTTAGCTGCTGATCATTTTGCTCCAAAGAACTGCTCAACCTCCCAAGCATCTCTCTCCTCTCTAGTTGGAAAAATAATGTGTTCCTAGAGGTTGAGGCCTTGCCATTCCCCACTGGCTTTGGTTTTCCTTGAATTCTCACCTCTACCAGAACCTTTACCTATCCTATTTCCAGAAGACAAACACAAACATAAAACTAAGGACGGGTTGAATCGAAACAACCCCACAAATAGGGACAGGGAAAAACTAAGATTAAAGAGTCAAATGGGGATGGGAGACTCACTCAATACCTTCCCAGTCTTGAATAACACTCCCAACCTCTCCCTCGGGTTCATAAACAAAGTCCTCACCAAAATCCACAACACATTCAAAACACTAAGCACATAGAACATAGATGAAGAGTAACATGGAGGGTTACCCGTGGCCCGAAGGATTGAGTACCCTCTTGCACCGCAAAGCCAACTACCTTGACTATGTCATCCTATTATCTAAAGTGAACACGAACCAGATTGAACCTTCAAAAAATCAGATCAACTAATAACATCATGCCTCCCAAATTATCCATTATTTTGAGATCTCCCCACCTTCCCCTTAGCAAACAATTGTCACCTTGCTTCTCTTATGTCCTCCCTCCACTCAAGACACATTTCTTGAGCATTAATCCAAAGGTCTTCTCATTGTACCGCTCCATTGTTAAACATAATAAACTTAGTAAATGGGTTGGAGAGGATCATACCCCTCTCTGTCACCTTCATCATCCTCACATCACATCGAAAACCGACTGCCCTCTTTCTGCATTGATTACCATTTACTACATGACGAAGTGGTGGCCTGACACGACATGTTTGCATTCGTGGCCCCACTTGTAGACACCCCATCAGAGTGATAAAAAGAATATTCTAATTATACATTAATTTAGGAGTTAAATATGTTGGATAGAGTTTCTCATATCGAATTCTTTCCAACAACCTCCTAAAACGCATGAGAATATGTAGAAACAAACTCTACATCTTAATAACCAATACAATAACAAACCACAATCCACTAGTATGATCATAAGTATCACATATTGATTATATTGATTTTACGCTTGTAATTGGATTGGCAAGGGCCACCCTCCTCTAGTTATTTGGGGCTACAAGAAGTCTTAGGATCAAGTCCAAGCGCTAGCAAATGGTCCCCTCACACTTGCTATGATTTTTCAACAAGTTGGTTGGATCCCAATATAGCAAGAGGAACATGTACTTATTGAAAGGTATGGTCCACAAGTGGCAGCTAACAAGTCATTGATAACTACCTGAAGGACTTAGACTGAAGAAATTGTGGAGGTCAAACATCTAGATGGAAATAATGCAATTGTCGACTTGATGAGAACTATGACCTCAAAATGAGAACTCTAGCCCTAAATACCGATAGTTTTTTTCCAAAAGCACAAAAATCAACCCCCAAATCAAAAAGTGGTTCTCTCAAAATCACATGTTTCCCTCAAGGTTGGAATTAAAACAATTTTCCACCATGGTCTTAAATCCATGTAAAGTTGTAAACAAAAACCTTAAAATCGACTCTCAAATCAAAAAATGGTGCTCTCAGCATCACCCCTTCCTTTTTCAAGGTTAAACTTACAACTTGTTTGAAATCATGGCATTGATAACCAGTACCATTACAAACAAAAACCTTAAAATCATCCCCCCCCTCCAAAAAAACATTGATACTAGCAGTAGCACTGATCCAGGTGGATATTGGTGGCCACCCACCTATTCCAACTGGCTCCTCTTAACATTTTTTAGTTCAACACATTTATATCTAATGATGGCAATTCTTTGTAATTGTGGGTTTTTCACTTCTGGGGCTATCCTGAAGCCCTACACAACATCCAAGTTAATATTGGTGCCCTCCCACCTGTTCCAACTAGATTATTTTGGAAGTTTTCATGTCAATACATCTTTTTGTACTTCCAGAGCCATTTTGGGGCCCTAAACAATGTTTTTTTGGCTTGCCATAGTCAAATTGAAGATGGAGTCAGAGTTTGATGGCATAATTTGTGGTTCTTGAAAAGACCTTTCCAATGGGCTATCACACGCCTAAAATAGAGGTCATATGCAAAAGTACGACCCCAAGAAGTTGAGGTACCAACTTACCCATCGGGGCCCACATAACTTTTTGTGTTTCATCTCCTAGGTTTAGGTTTTTGTATATCTAGGGTTTTGGCATTCATGAGTAATGTTAAAAAGGCCTCTGAAGCCTCATTGTAATAATTTTTCTCAGATGGATGCACGTAGCGGCCACATCTCTTCTTGGAGATAGCTACCACCATTCACACAAGTTGTTTTCAATTATGTAGTTTTATAGTTTCAGCCTATTTTATTTATTCAATAGAAGTTATTGCTCATTGGATATATGTTGTTGTTCTCCATATCTCAGTGTTATTGTGTTCAATATGTTATTCATTTCGTTCCGCTCACAAATATGGATTAGTGGTATCAAAACGGTCTTCTCTTCATTTATTTTTCTTCGTGCATGTCCCCAACAAGAATCATCTAGGTACAAGAAATTGGGACTCAAAGTAGTCGAGTCTTTGCAAGATCGACTGCGTCGAGCTTGACAAAACTCATGGGCGACAAGAACAAAGATGACGGAGCAAGAGATCCTTTTAAATTGTTGCTCGAGGAAGCCCTTGCGCGACAAAGGAATGAAATGATGGAAAACTTTGCATAGATCCTTCGACGACTACCCATAGGAGACGCATCTTCATCAAGCGGCCATGAAACCCCCTTCAAGGTACAAGTAAATTTTGATATTCCATTATTTGAAGGACTGATAGATGTGGATTGTGTAGATAAATGGTTGAATCTGCTTGAAGGGTATTTTTCGGTCCACGAATTTTCTGATAGGGAAAATATTACTTTTGCACTCCTCAAGGTCATTCCCCATGTTAAGGACTGGTGCGATACTTGCTTTGAGGAAAGGGCCATAGAGGAATCTGCAATATCTGTGGTTTTCGCCACATGAGATTCCTTCAGGAATGTCATTAAACAAAAATACTACCCTGTTGGAAGCTACGAGGACCATTACACAAGATGGACCACGCTACATCATCTGATGCCAAAAAACCATTTCATAAAACAGTTAAACAAAACAGTAATGAATATATTAACTAAAATATGTTTTTAGTATATGTTGAATGTTGTGAACATGATTTCACCAATTTGCAACATGAGTTAATAAACTCCCATGGTTCTGAGGGTTCATCATAAAAATGTATAAAAAAAATCCAAAACATATTATTATGTAGTAGTATCATATTATTATGATTCATATTATAAAAATAACCATTAATCTTTCTAAGATTCAGGGTGAAGTAAAATTATATCAATCATCTGCATTTTTTTTTTTTTAAATTATCGAATGAAATAAATTTTTATTAAAACTGTAAAATAAATAATAATAATAATATTTTTATTATTATATACATATTTTTTTTAAAATTAAAATGAAATACATTTTTATTAAATTTGGAAAATAAATAATAATAATAATATTTGTATTATTGTAATTATGGAAATTTATATTAAATTTGATTTATTATGATTTATTAATGTATTATGTAAGTTTTTCATTCTATTTTCATGAATTTGAGTTGATTAGTATTTTTGAAAGCAAAGACTAAACTATAACATAGCCACCAGATACTTCCCCACATAGTGGCTGGTATGGGAGTGATAAAGCTTCGCAGCCCCAAGGGACACAGGTTTCGAACTCGTGACCTCTCCCCAAACTGGAAGAGTGTGCGCACGTCTTAACCAATTGTGCTATCCCATGGGACTGGTTGGGAATAACTTAGAGATCAATGTTTTCAAAAGTTTGATGAAAACTTTGTCAACATTCCCTGATAAAAATAAAAAAAAAGTAATCACGGATTTAAAGATAAATAAAAATTTAGGAATAACGATAAGATTACATTCCTTAGTCACGAAGGTATTAAATAAAAAATATATTTTATAATGATTTTAATGTCAATTGGTATGAATACTCTTAAAAGTGTATATGTGGTTTATGAATTGTTAAAAAATAGAGTAGTAATAATTTTAACAAACTAAAATTATTTTAACGTAGATACATTTATTTTATTATGTAATTAATTTATAAAAAGAATATATATATTTTAAAACTAAAAATATTTTATTATAGTTTTATATTATATATAAAAAAAGGTTTTACAACATTATTTGGAGGGGATTTGATTTGAAGGAAACCATATTCTCAACGAATTGAGTATATCATCTTATGTTTTGAAACCATCCATAACAAGTTCTTTCCGACATAGTAATAACAAAAAGATATTAATTGGGCCAAATGCCTACGTCTATCTATGATACCAAAAAGAAGAAAAGAAAACACAAGCATACCAGAAATCAAGCATTTGGAGAATGGGTATTCTTCTCCTTCACAACCTCCAGAATCAACTTGGTGTCCTTATCTTCATCTTGGGCAGCCTTTAGAGACTGAGGGTCTTCATCAAGCACAATGGGATTGGCATGAGTTCCTACTGAACGGATAGAGCCCTCCACATGTTTCCCCTTTCTTGTATCCTCTGTCACCTATGAAACTGAAATCTTGATACCGAACACCGCTTTACACATGGCTTCAAATTTACCCTCAAAGATTCAGATAGTATGGAGTATACCTTGTTGCTCTTCCTTATTTTTTCCAAGGCTTGGGCTATTAAAGTATTCACCAGTAAGTTTCCATTATCTTGAAATGCATGGTATCTCGTGTTTGAGAATGGATTGGGTCCTCAACCCAACCCTCAACCTCTTCGACAATTTGGGCTTTGGAGGTCACCTATCGCTTGGCCTTAACCTCAACCTCCAAAGCCTCCATTTCATGTTTTTCTTATCTGCTGAGCATTTTGCTCCAAAGAACTGCTCAACCTCCCAAGCATCTCTCTCCTCTTTGGTTGAAAAAATAATGTGTTCCTAGAGGTTGAGGCCTTGACATTCCCCCCTGGCTTTGGTTTTCCTTGAATTCTCACATCTACCAGAACCTTTACCTATCCTATTTCCAAAAGACAAACACAAACATAAAACTAAGGACGGGTTGAACCGAAACAACCCCACAAATAGGGACAGGGAAAAACTAAGAGTAAAGAATCAAATGGGGATGGGAGACTCACTCAATACCTTCCCAGTCTTGTATAACACTCCCAATCTCTCCCTCGGGTTCATAAACAAAGTCCTCACCAAAATCCACAACACATTCAAAACACTAAGCACATAGAACATAGATGAAGAGTAACATGGAGGGTTACCCGTGGCCCAAAGGATTGAGTACCCTCTTGCACCGCAAAGCTAACTACCTTGACTATGTCATCCTATTATCTGGAGCGAACATGAACCAGATTGAACCTTCAAAAAAATCAGATCAACTAATAACATCACGCCTCCCAAATTATCCATTATTTTGAGATCTCCCCACCTTCCCCTTAGCGAAAAATTGTCACCTTGCTTCTCTTTTGTCCTCCCTCCACTCAAGACACATTTCTTGAGCATTAATCCAATGGTCTTCTCATTGTATTGGTCCATTGTTAAACATAATAAACTTAGTAAATGGGTTGGAGAGGATCATACCCCTCTCTGTCACCTTCGTCATCCTCACATCACATCGGAAACCGACTGCCCTCTTCCTGCATTGATTACCCTTTACTACATGACGAAGTGGTGGCCTGACATGACATATTTGCATTCGTGGCCCCACTTGTAGACACCCCATCAGAGTGATAAAAATAATATTCTAATTATACATTAATTTAGGAGTTAAATATGTTGGATAGAGTTTCTCATATCGAATTATATCCAACAACCTCCTAAAACGCATGAGAATATGTAGACACAAACTCTACATCTTAATAACCAATACAATAACAAACCACAATCCACTAGTATGATCCTAAGTATCACATATTGATTATATTGACTTTACGCTTGTAATTGGATTGGCAAGGGCCACCCTCCTCTAATTATTTGGGGCTACAAGAAGTCTTAGGTTCAAGTCCAAGCGCTAGCAAATGGTCCCCTCATACTTGCTATGATTTTTCAACAAGGTGGTTGGATCCCAATATAGCAAGAGGAACATGTACTTGTTGAAAGGTATGGTCCACAAGTGGCAGCTAACAAGTCATTGATAACTACCTGAAGGACTTAGACTGAAGAAATTGTGGAGGTCAAACATCTAGATGGAAATAATGCAATTGTCGACTTGATGAGAACTATGACCTCAAAATGAGAACTCTAGCCCTAAATACCGATAGTTTTTTTTCCAAAAGCACAAAAATCAACCCACAAATCGAAAAGTGGTTCTCTCAAAACCACATGTTTTCCTCAAGGTTAGAATTAAAACATTTTTCCACCATGGTCTTAAATCCATATAAAGTTGTAAACAAAAACCTTAAAATCGACTCTCAAATCAAAAAATGGTGCTCTCGGCATTACCCCTTCCCTTTTCAAGGTTAAACTTACAACTTGTTTGAAATCATGGCATTGATAACCAGTACCATTCCAAACAAAAACCTTAAAATCATCCCCCCCCCTCCCAAAAAACATTGATACTAGCAGTAGCACTGATCCAGGTGGATATTGGTGGCCACCCACCTATTCCAACTGACTCCTCTTGACATTTTTTAGTTCAACACATTTATCTCTAATGATGACATTTCTTTGTAATTGTGGGTTTTTCACTTCCGGGGCTATCCTGAAGCCCTACACAACATCCAAGTTAATATTGGTGGCCGCCCACCTATTCCAACTGGATTATTTTGGAAGTTTTCATGTTAGTACATCTTTCTGTACTTACAGAGCCGTTTTGGGGCCCCAAACAATGTTTTTTTTGGCTTGCCACAGTCAAATTATAGATGGAGTCAGAGTTTGATGGCATAATTTGTGGTTCTTGAAAAGACCTTTCCAATGGGCTATCACATGCCTAAAATAGAGGTCATATACAAAAGTATGACCCCAAGAAGTTGAGGTACCAACTTACCCATCAGGGCCCACATAACTTTTGGTGTTTCATCTCCTAGGGTTAGGTTTTTGGATGTCTAGGGTTTTGACATTCATGAGTAATGTTAAAAAGGCCTCTGAAGCCTCATTGTAATAATTTTTCTCAGATGCATGCACGTAGTAGCCACATCTCTTCTCGAAGATAGCTACCACCATTCAAGCAAGTTGTTTTCAATTATGTAGTTTTATAGTTTCAGCCTATTTTATTTATTCAATAGAATTTATTTCTCATTGGATATATGTTGTTCTCTGTATCTCTGTGTTATTATGTTCAATCTGTTATTCATTTCGTTCTGCTCACAAATATGGATCAGTGGTATCAAAACGGTCTTCTCTTCATTTATTTTTCTTCGTGCATGTCCCCAACAAGAATCATCTAGGTACAAGAAATTGGGACTCGAACTAGTCAAGCCTTTGTAAGATCGACTGCGTCGAGCCTGACAAAACTCATGGGCGACAAGAACAAAGATGATGGAGCAGGAGATCCTTTTAAATTGTTGCTCAAGGAAGCCCTTGCGTGACAAAGGAATGAAATGATGGAAAACTTTGCACAAATCCTTCTATGACTTCCCATAGGAGACGTATCTTCATCAAGCAGCAATGAAACCCCCTTCAAGGTACAAGTAAATTTTGATATTCCATTATTTGAAGGACTGGTAGATGTGGATGGTGTAGATAAATGGTTGAATCTGCTCGAAGGGTATTTTTTGGTCCACAAATTTTCTGAAAGGGAAAATATTACTTTTGCACTCTTCAAGGTCATCCCCCATGTTAAAGACTAGTGCAATACTTACTTTGAGGAAAGGGCCATAGAGGAATATGCAATATCTGTGGTTTCCACCACATGGGATTCCTTCAGGGATGTCATTAAATTAAAATACTACCATGTTGGAAGCTACGAGGACCATTACACAAGATGGACCACGCTACGTCAGGAAAGAGACCAGATAGTACCAGATTTCACTAATATTTTCCATACCCTATGCACCAAATTGGGTATCAAAGACTCTGAACGACATTTGGTGCTCAAATGTTGGGGTTGTATGCATAGATACATTCAAATAGAAATGGATTTTCTGGACATCACATCATTAGGTGTGGCTTATAGATATGTTGTTAATATCAAGCAAAGATTTAAGCAGAAGAGGCGAGAGTTTGGATCTGCAAAATCCTCACAACCGAAGCAGGGAAAAGGCGGCCCCAACCCACAAAAAAGGGACAGAGAAAAGATGGTCACTCTCAGGACAACTAGTCCAAGCCACCACCCAAGAAGGGTAATGAGAAGTCGAAGAAGGACATGAGAAAGCGATGTGAATACCATAAAATCCCTTGGCACAACACCAAAGAATGTCGCTCCAAGCAATCACTGGTGCCCGAGCTGAAAGCTTCCGAGTTAGAGGTAGATTCTGAATCCAAATCAAATCAAGAACGAGGGAAGTGGATTATCAATGTTGAACCCAACGCCATTGTCGCTACCACCAAATTCCATCCAAGTGAATCAGAAGAACCAGAGGAAGGGGAATGCCTCTTTCACTCACATATGTGGGTAAAGGGGGATTCATTTCATTTCATTGTCGATAGTGGCAGTCAGAAGAACCTGATCTCAGAAGAGGTCATCAAGTGATTGGACCTATCGATGACACCGCACCTACAACCCTACATCATCGACTAACTTCACTAAGGAAGAGATCTTCGTGTTAGCCAACCATGTGTCTTCCCTACAACATCAAGCCCTTCAAAGATGAGGTATCGTGTGATATTTCTCTCCTTGAAGTTTGTGATGTTCTTTTAGGACAACCATATTTGTGGAAGAGACATGTTGTGTATGATTTTAGACCCCACAGTGTTATTATTACTTTGGGTAGAAAATTGTACAGGATACCAGAGGTAGCGCCACCTACCACTATTTCTCTAATCTTTGCTAAGCAATGCAGTAAGGTCATTTCACAAACCATGAAGTTCGTCTTCTTTGTCATCCATGCTCATAGTAAGAAGAATTTCATCGCCACATATGTGACCTCTACACAGAGCATCTCTTTGCAATTGAAGCAAGTGGATGGGATCATGGAAGAGTACAGAGACATATTCTCCTCACCCACCGAGGTACCAATGCACTGCCAAGTCAAGCATCCAATTGATCTAACCCCCAATGCACCTCTACCTAATGGACCAGTCTATCGTCGCTCGTTGATGGAAAATTATGAAATCAATCATTAGATCCAAGAGCTGCTTCAAAAGAGGCACATCATACCCAACTCCTCCCCTTGCAGAAGCTCGATTGTACTGGTGCGGAAGAAGGACGAGACCTGGCTGCTTTGCATTGATTACAGAGCATTAAACAAAATCACAGTCAAGAACTGGTACCCAATTCCCCAAATTGATGACCTTCTTGACCAACTCAAGGGGGGAAATTTCTTTAACAAGATTTACCTAAAGTTTGCTACCACCAGGTTCCCATCGAACGGACTGATGTATGGAAGACAACTTTCAAATCTAAAGAAGGTCTCTTCAAATGGTTGGTCATTCCCTTTGGCTTAACAGATGCACTAACAAATTTCATGAGGTTGATGAATGATTTATGGAGACCCTTCACCAACTCTTTTGTGGTGGTATATCTGGACGACATCCTCATCTTCAACAGAACTTGGGAGGAACACATGCAACAAATTCAACAGGTTTTGAGCACGCTGTGGCAACACAAGCTATATGCCAACTTGGAAAAATGCTCATCTGGAATGAACATGGTCCAATACTTGAGATACATTGTTGATGAGCATGGGGTACATGTGGATCCAACTATGATCCAAGTCATCTGTGACTGGCCAGCCCCAACCAAACTAACCGAGCTTCAGAGCTTCTTGGGACTTTTTGAATTCTACCTACGGTTCATGTTGGGATTCTACCATATTGCATGGGCCCTCAACTAAGTGACCAAGGGTGGTGGCATGGAAAAGTTCACTTGGGGGAAGGCACAACAACAATCATTTGATGATCTGAAGCATCGTTTATGCTCATCTCCAGTACTCTCCTTACCCGATCTACAACAACCATTCAAGATTGAGACCAATGCATTCGACTACATTGTAGGTACAATTCTCAATCAACATGGTCATCCAGTAGCATATCATAGTGAGACATTCTCATATACCGTTTGGAAATACCCCACCTATGACAAGGAAATGTGTTCCATAGTGCAAGCCTATGTCAATAGAAACATTACTTTTTGGGAAAGGAGACAATCATCCACACTGATCACAAGCCTTTGTAGTTCATATAGACACAAGAGAAGTTGCAGAACGACCACCATAAAAAATGATCCACATACTTGCAACAGTTCCATATCAACATCAAGTATAAGAAAGGGAGCACAAATCATGTCTTTGACTGCCTCATTTGACCTCCCATGACTGCTCTCACCACCATGCTCCATTCCTATGGGCATGAGGCATCTGAGTGGCCCCAACTTTATCAACGAGATCCTGACTTCGTCACCACCTATTAGCTCTTGGGTACAGGCATGAATGTCACTGATTTTCACATTCAGGATGGATTGTTATGCCATCTGGGCCACCTCTGTGTTCCTGCAAGCGAGCGTGCAAAGATGATTTGGGAGGCTCACTACACTGGTATTGGGCATGCGTTATATTCTTTGCACGACTATCTATAGTTTTTTCTACATTGTGTTAGGTGTGTTGGGAGGTTGCAGGGGAGAGATATCCCTCCATGCGAAGGGGTTCGGGGGCAGTTCCCCTGAGAATTTTTTTTTTCCTCGGGAAACCTGTCGCATTTTTTCCTTTTTTATCATGTCGCCTCGTTTTTCGTGTCCATTGTTGGGTGGTTTTTCAGCACATGGTTTTTTCCAATGGTTTTCTATTTTTGGTTAAGGAATTAGGGTTGTTGACTAATCCAGGTCATTGGGTTAGGGTTTTGGATGTCGTTGGATCCTATATGTATATTTTATTGTAAACCATGTAACACTATGAATGAATATATAATATGTTGGTTTTCTCGGCTTGGGTTTCTAGGGGAAAAATCTATGTGTAATGTGTGCATTTTCCATTGTATATTTTATGTTCTTTTATTGAAAATCTCTATATATTTGCAATTAAATATTGTACAAGGTTAAAATCTACAATTGGTATCATAGCTTTGTTGGCTTCAGGGGGACACCTTTGTGGTCAAGGGTTTGGCTCGAGACTGTGATAAGCCTTGTTACAGTGGGAGACATGTGGTATTAATTTTTCAGGTGAAAAGAAATGGCGAGTAGTTCAAAAATGGAGATCGAGAAGTTTAATGGGAATTTTTTTTAGCTTTGGAAGCTCAAGATGGAATATTCGTTGGTGGACAGAGATCAGTGGATCATGGTGGATCTAGGTACTGCACCTACAGGAACTTCAACAGATGACTAGAAAAAGTTAGATCGGAAGGAAAAGAGCACAATCCGAATGAGTCTCTCAGATTCAATATTACTGAATGTGTTAGAGGAAGCTACAACAAAATATTTATGGGATAAGTTGGGGAAGTTGTATCAGTCTAAGTCTCTAGTAAATAAACTTTCCCTGAGAAAGAAGTTGTATAACCTTAGGATGAGAGATGGAGACTCGGTTTCAGAGCATATGAACGCCTTCAATACTATGGTAAGTCAGTTAGTATATGTTGAGATTAAAATTTCAGATGAAGATAAGTGTATCAGTTTATTGTGCTCTTTACAGACTCGTGGGATAGTCTAGTTGTGGCCATAGGTTGTAATACAACTGCCTTGAAGTTTCATGAAGTGGTCTCATCCTTGTTGTCGGAAGAGATGAGACGGATGAACATGGAAGGACATAGCACAAATGCATTATTTTCAAGAGGACGCTCCTAGGAAAGAAATAGATCTAAGTCCTCAAGTGGGAGATCTAAGTCTAAGGGTAGATCTAAATCTCCTGGAAAAATTGTAAAGGTATGCTGGAGATGTGGAGAAGAAGGGCACTACAAGAAGCAATGTAGATCCAAAATTGAGAAAAAGAAGGGATCTGAAGAAGCTCCTTCTACAGAAGAAAATACCTCCAAGGAAGAAGGAGGGGATGTGTACTTGGCTTCTTCAAGAACAGATGTAGATCATGAGGCATGGTTGGTTGACTCAAGTGTATCCTTTCATATGACTCCCCACATGGAGTGGTTCTGTGAATATGAAAGGTATGATGGAGGTAATTTTTTCCTAGGTGATGATTCGACAACCAGAATCATAGGATGAGGAAAAGTCAAGTTTAGGCTCATAGATGGAAGGATTAGAACACTACCTGGTGTTTTTCACATCATAGGTTTGGCCAAAAATTTGATTTCTGTAAGAAAAATGGATGATGCAGGGGTAAAAATAATATTTGAGAAGGAAACATGCAGGATGGTTCGAGGAGAAATGGTGTTGTTGAAGTGAGTTCGGTTTGGAAATCTATATAGGCTACAAGGAAGCACTACTAGTGATGGGTGTAATAGTTCCATTGTTTCTGATATTGGAGTTGAAGAAGAAAGAACTCCTACAGTCTCTAGAGAAAAGGTTATGTTGTGGCATCAAAGACTGGGGCATATCGAAGAGAAGGGTCTTCGACTACTACACGATAACGATATGGTTGAAGATATGTCTAACTGCTCTCTAGATTTTGATTTATRTGAACATTGTGTATATGGGAAGCAGAATCGGGTAAGATTCCCCTCTGGTTCAACGAGGGTAAAATGAATTTTACAGCTAGTTCACAGTGATGTGTTTGGACCCRCGTCAGTTCCATCATTGGGAAAATYTGTGTACTATGTCTCATTTATAGATGACTTCTCGATGAATACTTGGATATATTTCCTCAGGAAGAAATCTGAAGTCTTTGACAACTTTAAAGAGTTTAAGGCTCTTGTTGAGAATCAAACAGAGAAAAGAGTTAACGTGTCGAGGAYAGATAATGGCGAAGAGTTATGCAGGAATGAATTTGAAGAATTATGTAAGAAGTGCAATATAGCAAGGCTGAATACTACTCCATATACACCTCAGCAGAATGGAGTTGCAGAAAGGATGAACAGGACGTTGATAGAAAAATAAAGGTGCATGCTCAGTGGTGTCGGGTTAGGGAAAAAATTCTGGGCAGAGGCAGTGGGTACTGCATGTTACCTAGTCAAAAAATCACCCTCATCAACATTGGATGACAAGACTCCATAAGAGGTATGGACTGGTAAGAAAACTTCTCTCAAATATCTCAAGGTATTTGGCTGTGAGGCCTATGTTCATGTTCCAAATAAAAACAAGAGTAAGCTAGATAAGAAGGTTGAAAAGTGTATCTTTATTGGGTATAAAGATGGTCTCAAAGGTTATAAGATTTGGAACCTAGGAACTAAGAAGGTTGTGTATATCAGAGATGTGGTATTTAGAGAAATGCAGGATGTTGTTAAACAGGAAGTCCTACCAAGTAAGGAAGAACCAGAGAAAATGGAGTTTGATTTAAAGGATGATGAATCCGACTCTACATAAGAACATGAATCAAAAGAAGAAGATCGCCATACTCCAGTATTGAGGAGATTGGTTCAAGAAAGAAGGATATCAGAAAGGTATAATCCATATGATTTACGTTCACATTTTTCTTTTTCTATTACTAATGATTATCTTAGAATTGTCAGGGAGGAAGTGGATTCAAAGGATGGAAATATCTGGAAAAAGACCATGGATGAAGAAATGGCAGCCTTGGGATCTAGTGGAGTTGTCGACTGGAAGAAATCCCATTGGTAGAAAATGGGTATTTAAAAAGAAGTTGAATGCAGAAGGAAAAGTGGAGAAATACAAAGCTCGATTAGTAGCAAAGGGTTATTCTTCTATAATATTTCTTTTATTTGTGGTTGTTGCATTTTTTTTTTGAAGTAGAATAGATGGATGTGAAGACATCATTCCTACATAGGGATTTGGAAGAAGAAATATATATGAAGCAACCAAACGACTTTGTTGTGAAGGGAAAGAAGGAGTTGGTATGCAAGCTGAAAAAGCCCCTATATGGTTTAAAACAATCACCAAGGATGTGGTATCAAAAATTTGATACTTATATGCTAGAATTTGGCTTCACAAGAAGCAAAGAAGATCACTGTGTGTATTTTAAATTAATTGGTGATTTATTTCATCTTGTATATGGATTACATGTTGCCAATATGAAACAATAAGGAGATTATCGAGGATGTGAAAACTCAGTTGTCCTCTAAATTTGACATGAAGGATCTCGGTGCTTCAAATTTCATTTTGGGCATGGAAATTAAAAGAGATCGGAAAAGAGGAAAATATGGTTAAATCATAGAAAACATGTCGAGATGATATTGCAAAGGTTTAATATGCAGGAATGTAAATCGGTCAAGGTCCCTATTCCTGTTGGTGTAAAGTTATCTATGGATCAGTGTCCCAAGACACAAGAAGAGGATGAGGACATGTCTCATGTTCCATATGTGAGTGCAGTTGGTAGTTTGATGTATGAAATGGTCTGTACTAGATCAAGCATTGCACATGCAATGGGAGTTTTGAGTAGGTATATGCTAAAACCAAGAAAGGAGCATTGGACAACAATAAAAAGGGTTTTCAGGTATTTGTGTGACACGGTTAGCTATGGATTGTGCTACCAAGGAAGACCAGGATTGGACAGAGTGTTAGACATACATGTCTTTGTGGATGCAGTCTGGGCTAGATATTTAGGTTGTAGGAGATCTATAAGCGGGTATGTGTTTAACTTGTTTGGAGGAGCACTCAGTTGGATGAGAAAAATACAGGCTATAGTGGCACTTTCAACTACAAAAGCTAAATACATGGTAGCCACTCATGCAAGCAAGGAAGAAGTATGGTTACAAAGATTGTGTTCAAGTATTGGGTTGGTACAACAAGCTATAAGGATAGATTGTGATAGTCAGAGTGCAATTTTTCTGGCGAGGAACTCGACTTATCATTCAAAGACAAAGCATATTGATATTCAATATCACTTTGTGAGAGACATGGTTGAAGAAAAGAAAGTGTTGTTGATGAAGGTGGACACTTTGAAGAATGTTGCAAATTCATTAACAAAATCTGTGAGCTCTAAGAATTTGTCTTGGTGTATAGGATCCATGGGCATTGTTGCCCTAGATTGTTGACTATGTAACCATGTAGCCACCTGTATACAAAGAAAACAACAAGTGGGAGAATGTTGGGTATGTGTTATATTCTTTGCATGACTAGATATAGAGTTTGCTATGTTGCATTGGGCACCCAGTGCCCCCGAGGAAATTTTTTTCCTCAGGAAACATGTCACATTTTTGCCTCGTTTTTCATGTCACCTCGATTTTCGTGTCCATTGTTGGGTGGTTTTTCAACACATGGTTTTTGCTGATGGTTTTCTATTTCTGGTTAATCAATTAGGGTTGTTGACTAATCCAGGTCATCGAGTTAGGGTTTTGGATGTTGTTGGCTCCTATATGTATATTATATTGTAAACAATGTAACACTATGAATGAATAAATAATATGTTGGTTTTCCCGGTCTGGGTTTCTAGGGGAAAAAAAAATGTGTGTAATGTGTGTATTTTCCATTCTATATTTTATGTTCTTTTATTGAAAATCTATTTGCAGTAAAATATTGTACGAGTTTAAAATCTACAATCGGATGGCAAAACATTTTTGTATGGAGAAAAATGTGCTTGTTCTACAGAAACATTTTTATTATCCAAAACTTCGACAGGATGTCAGCAAGTATATTAGATCTTGCATTGTCTGTGTTATTGCCAAGCCAACCATAAAGAAGCAAGGATTATACAACCATCTTTCTACTCCCAAGAGGCCTTGGGAATCCATCTTGATGGATTACATGTCTGGCCTTCCATCCACCAAACAAGGTAATTATTGCGTATTTGTGGTGGTTGATCGGTTTTCGAAGATGGCCATTCTCACATCCTGCAAGAAGAGAATCACAACGAAAAATACTGACGAGCTCTTCTTCAAATGAGCATGGATCCATTTTTGGATACCATAGACCATCATCTCCAATTGGGATAACAAGTTCCTCAACACATTTTGGTTGAGTCTCTAGTAATTGTTGGACACCAAGCTCACTAAATCCATTACCTTCCACCCTCAAACCGATGGCCAAACAAAGGTTGCCAATCAAATGATTGTGCACATCCTGCGCATGTATAACTCTAAGAATCCACGTACATGGGATGAGAGTCTTCCCTATGTTCAACATAGCTACAACAGGGCTCTTCATAGCTCCACTGACTATAGCCCATTTCAGGTGGGGTTGGGATTCCAACCCTTGGGTCCCATTGATGTTGCACTACCTGTTGCAACCACACAAACATAATCTTCCCATGATCAGTCTCAGGCCGAAAAATACACCAGATTCATTGAGCGGATTCAATACATCTACCAATAGGTCCATGAGATTTTGTAGAAAGTCAATTCTAAGTACAAGTAGTGCCATGATCAACACCGGGTACCGCACAAGTTTCAGGTGGGAAACAAGGTCTGGTTACCTTTGCAAAAAGAATGTCTTACAGGGCCCCATCAGAAGCTCTTTCCACTTCGCTATGGGACTTACACTATCACCAAGGCTATGGGTGACAATGTTTTTGAGCTCAACACTCCCCCCTTCCTTGGCTTACACCCAGTGTTCAATGTGGACCTCCTACAACCATATTTTCCACCATTATTGGACACCTCGGAGATCGCAAAAAAATTGACACCAACATAGCTCAACCCTGACTGCATGGAACATGCATCCATTGATCAGATAGTGGACAGACAGGACAAGGGCACTCGCCAACAAAGGATCCATCTTTATCAGGTTGTCAAGGTAGGGTAACTCCTGCACCAAGGAAAGTGGCTCACCCAAGGCCAAATCCAACATCAATTTCCTCACCTAATGGGGGCACTCAACGCAATGGAGAGAATTGATTCCTCTGAGGGGAGGACTAATCCAGATGGATATTGGTGGCCACCCACCTATTCCAACTGGCTCATCTTTACAGTTTTTAGTTCAACACATTTCTTTATAATAATGACATTTCTTTGTAATTGTGGGTTCTACACTTCCGGGGCTATCTTGAAGCCCTACACAATATCCAAGTGAATATTGGTGGCCGCCCACCTATTCCAATTGACTTATTTTGGAAGTTTTCATGTCAGTACATATTTATGTACTTATAAGGCTATTTTAGGGCCCTAAGCAATGGTTTTTTGTCTTGCCACAGTAAAACTGTAGACAAGGTCAAATTTTGATGGCATAATGTGTATTTCTCAAAAATACCTTTCCAACGAGCTATCAGACACCTAAAACGAAGGTCATATGCAAACATTACGACTCCGGGAAGTTGAGGTGCCAACTTACCAATCAGGGCCCACATAACTTTTGGTGTTTCATCTCCTAGGGTTAGGTTTTTGGATATTTAGGGTTTTGGCATTCATGAGTAATGTTAAAAAGGCATCTGGAGCCTCATTGTAATCATTCTTCTTAGACGGATGTGCGTAGCATCTACATCTCTTCTCAGAGATTACCACCATTCGAGCAAGTTGTTTTCAGCTATGTGGTTTTACAGTTTCAACCTATTTTATTTATTCAATAGAAGTTATTGTTCATTGTATATCTGTTGTTGTTCTTCGTATCTCTGTGTTATTTTGTTCAGAATGTTATTCATTTCATTCCGCTCATAAATCCGGATCAAGCACTAGCATTTTTGGGGGTTAACATTACAATTATTTGAAACTGTGGCCTTGACAACTGGTAACATTTCAAACTGAAACCTCTAAATCAACCTCTAAATCGAAATGTAATGTTACATATAACATATTCATTTTTTTTTTATCAGTCTTAAAATTGTTACATTTTGAAACTGTGATCTAAAAAACTGACACTGTTATAAACAACCATAACAATAAATAAATAAAAACAAAAAACAAATATATTAAAAAAAACAAGAGAATAAACTTGTTTATAATAATAATAAACTTGTTTAGAATAGTCAAGGATGGGGTGCATTGTTAAGCCTCTTCATTATGTGAGGTCACTCATTTGAAACCTCGACTTACCTTGTGTGTCACGTATGGGGCAGTGTTGGCATGCCTAAAGGTTATAGTGTCGTGCGAGTACAAGCCCCACTAATTGTTGATTCCACCATATATATATATATATATAGTTTTCAAAAGAAAAGAGAAATTAAAAAAAAAACACACATACAAAATAAAATTAAAATTAAAAAATAAAAATAAATAGTAAAAGTAAAGTAAAATTAAAAAGTATAGAGGGGAGTACTCCCTCCCTCCCTCCCCTCTCGTGGGTGACCCCCAAGTGTCAACATGAGAGAAGAGAGGATGAAAAAAGAGTAATTTCGGGAATCATCTTCTCAATTTCATATATATATATATATAACATTGACACGTTTAGAGATTATAGTAATAGTGGTAAGAACCCACCACGTGTCATGTGAATATGAGCCCAATTAATTGTTGGTTCTACCATATATATAATATTTTTTTTAAGTTTTCAAAAGAAATGAAAAACAAATAAATAAAAAATACATACAAAATAAAAATCGCCCCCCGGGGGGGCAGCTCAATTGGCAAGTGCCGTGAAAATGAAGTTTCATGAGGTTTCGAGTTCAACTCCCCCCGACTTACAATGTGTGCCGCGTATGGGGCCTCGTGGGCACACCTGGAGGTTATAGTGGTAGCGGTTGGATAACACGGCCAAGTGTAACGCGAGCACGTGCCCAACTAGTTGTTGTTTCCTCCAGACATTAAAAAAAATAAAAAATAAAAAATAAAATAAAATAAAAGGGGAAGAAAATAAAGGAGGCCCCCGAGGGGGCAGCTCAATTGGCAAGTGTCGTGAAAATGAAGTTCCATGAGGTTTCGAGTTCAACTCCCCCCGACTTACCTTGTGTGTCGCGTAAGGGGCGTCGTGGGCACACCTGGAGGTTATAGTGGTAGCGGTTGGATAACACGGCCACGTGTAACACAAGCACGTGCCCAACTAGTTGTTGATTCCTCCAGACATTATTGTTGATTCCTCCAGACATTAAAAAAAAAAAAATTAAAAGTAAGTGTCAATGTGAGAGGAGAGAGGATGGAGAGAATTTTTTTTTTTTTACATTATTGTTATTTTTAAATTAAAAAAAATTGTTTGTTATTTTTTTAAACTTTCATGTATATTTATTTT
>ML794517.1:497360-511371 GCA_009831015.1 Picea engelmannii
TTCTTCTTCTTGTTTCAATTTCAAGTTTTTCATTATATATTTTTCTTTTTATTATGTGTTTTTTTTTTTTAATTATTATGGCATTTCATATATATATATATATATAATATTTGTTGTTTCAAGTTTTTCTTTATATATGTTTTTTTTTATTATGATTTTTTTTTTTGTAATAGTGTCAGTTTTTTAGGTTATGATTTTAAGAATGTTGTAATTTTAAGGTCAAAACAAAAGGTAAATGTGCTACTTATAATACCAAATTTCAATTTGGAGGGTGATTTTGAATTTTTAGTTGGTAATGATATTAGTTATTAAGGTTATGCTTTCAAACAAGTTGTGGTGCTGAAAAAAGGAGGTGCTACGGTTAGCACCACTTTTCATTTCGGGGATCAATTTTAAGGTTTTTGTTTGAAATGGCATTGGTTGTCCAGGTCGATTTAAAAAAAATGTATATTTTACCCTGAAAAAAAAAAGAGTGATGTTGGGAGCAACATTTTTGATTCAGAGATCAATTTAAATGTTTTTGTTTGAAATGGCATTGGTTGTCCAGGTCGATTTAAAAAAAATGTATTTTTTACCCTGAAAAAAAAAAGAGTGATGTTGGGAGCAACATTTTTGATTCAGAGATCAATTTTAAGGTTTTTGTTTGCAACTGTATAAATCATGGTTGATTTTTTTTGTAATTTTAACCCCAAAAAGAAAATGAGGATACTAATAGCACCACTTTTTGAAATGCAAACAAAAATAACCACTAAATATAACCTCTAAAAAATTGAGAACTTTAAAAGGTTCTTGAATATCATCAAGTTGATAACTATTTAAAAAAAAAAAAAAATACATATCACATATTGATTCATATTACAAGTAGAAATTATTGATTCCAACATAGTTTAGCTAAACATGTTTATCAATACATAAGCCAATATATTACATACATGGACAACTATTGACCTCACATGATTCATTGGTTGTTGGCTTGATTAATGGTCCTACTCATGAATGGTCAACACTAACGTGTGTTAAATCTTTCTATGCATAAATTTTATGAGTTGTACAATGACTTACCAGACATTTTCTCCATATAAAGGTGTTCCCATTAATTATTTTCTTTTATAAACCCACTCTTAGTGATTTTTCTCTCTCTCTTTTCCATAGAAGAAAAAACCTTTTGTAACTCAAGTCAAGTTTTTAGTCCTAAGACAACCATTATTATCGCAAAGAGTGCAAACACATAATTGTATCCTAAAAAACCTTATCATCTCTAATAACCCACTAGCGGTTTGTAAGGGGGTAGGCTCCCACTCTTGCCAAATGATTCTTGAGGATTTCTAAGCAATATGACCCTCTAATGGCTACAAGCCCATCTGAGTTGTAGTCAACTAATCAAAAGTAGTTTTATCTCTTTTTCTAGAAGAAAAATGTAATTTCATCCCATATATGTTTCTCAAAGAATGTTGGTATCCCATGTTGGTCATTGTTGAGGCTACTAACAGAGGAATCATACACCTTCTCTAAGCATCCTACCTTAGTCCCATAAATGAAGCAAATAAATAGAACCCCACTTACTCACATACTCATGTGTACAAGTAGCAATTGTTTGTGAACTAAAAACAATTCAACCTTATACTTCAAGAGGTTATGGTTTTCTCCTCGTAAGATAACTCTTATCTAATATTATATTAATATATAATATTTTGAAAAGTTAATATCGTATTTTGATTTATTTTCTAAATATTTGGTGGGAAGAATGAGAAGTTAAAACTTCAAATATTGCTTAAACTTCACAATGTATCTTATTATTCCAAATTTCCACAAAGTAAATATAGAAAGCAAAGTGAGTATAACATGTGAGCGGAAAGCTTGAGCAAAGATACTTGTACAAGGTTTGAATAAAAGAAAAAAATCATTCTAGGTACTTTTCTATGAATTTAGTT
Source organism: Picea engelmannii (assembly GCA_009831015.1). Taxonomy (NCBI): domain Eukaryota; kingdom Viridiplantae; phylum Streptophyta; class Pinopsida; order Pinales; family Pinaceae; genus Picea; species Picea engelmannii. The sequence continues at coordinate 499,292 of ML794517.1, forward strand.
TCTCATCAATGGYTTCCTATAATTTTGGAAAATCAAAATATTTTTTTATCTTTTCAAGGTAAAATTTTTAATGATGATGATGGTTAACATCCACTAAGACTAAATTTAGGGACCTTAAGAACGGGAGGGAATTAATTGGCTTGCTTTATTTTTTTTATTTTTTTTAAGTTTTAAAATAAGCATTCCTAAATCACCATAATTTTGATGAGTTAAAAGGTTAGGAAGATCGGTATTGTAACAAATATTTTGGATTTGTTGATGTTTAAACACCAATAAATTTGTAAATTGAATTTCTTTTGGATTTCTCTCAATGAATAATAGATTTGGAGTTGAGATAGATCTTTTTCATTCTAAACTTCATGCTATAAGTTGTATGTGAACCATTTTCCATTTCATTTTGTTTTATTGGAGATGCACTAATATGTCTAGTATTGGCATAATTTTCCCTGTGTTTTCTTCTCATATAATAAGTTATGTTATTAGTTATTACAGGGCATAATTGCCCTGTCAGTTATTAGTTTTATAGTCGGATAATAGCTGAGGGCACTATTAGCTTTTGTATTCAAAGTCTTTGGGCCAAGTGGTGGGCTATTTGTTTTTGCCATTTTTGTTTTTTGGCTGTTACTTTTCTGGAGTATGAAAAGTAGTTCTTGTTTTTCTGTGGAGAGGTTTTGATACTGTGAAAATGGTATTGTAGGAAATCTTTGTTGAAGACAGAGGTGAAAAACTTTTGTATTCTCTTAATATAAATGAGATAATTTCTCTATTGGAAAAAAAATATTGGCATAATTTTCCATATATTTTCTTTTCATATAATAATTTATGTTATAGTGTGATTGATTGTTTTTATTCTTATTAAAATGGTATTAAACACTATCTTCACATTAACTTAATTTGGTCATTTTTTCTATTTTAAACAATTATTTATAATATCATATTTCTTTTAAATCATTTTTTCTATTTTAAACAATTATTTATAATATCATATTTCTTTTAAACAATGTGAAAAGTTGATAATGATGAACAATGCCTTCCATTTAACATTCAATCAATCATTTGAGAAAAAGTACAAATACAATATTAAAAAAAAACATGATAAACATAAAATAATAGCCTTGCAACACTAAGGTTGAAAATATCAAAACCACATTAAGCATTACAACTCCAAAATAACTTAGTATATTATTATTACAATTACAATGCTACACCACTTCAAACATTATTTATATTCCTTCCCATATTATAAATGTCTATTTGTTTACTAATAAATATATATTTATACTTTTTAAATGAATTCTAACCTAAGTAAATCTCAACAATCATTCATTCCATCTTAACTTTTAATTTAATGGTATAATCTTCACTTTAAATTTGGAAATAATCTCTTTCATAATCTATACTTTTAAGTGTTAAAAAAATCACCATTTATTGTTTTTTTAATCATTCCATCTTAACTTTTAATTTAATGGTATAATCTTCATTTTAAATTTGGAAATAATCTCTTTCATAATCTATACTTTTAAGTGTTAAAAAAATCACCATTTATTGTTTTTTTTTTTTTTTGACATGAACGTTTAGAGGATATTGTATTAGTTGTGGACTAGCCACTAAACGATTACAGACTGGCAGGGCTACACTGAGAAGCTGCCTACAGTAAGCTAAAATGCACTACTAGAGTTGCTAGATCTAACAAACACCCTCGAAAATGAATCAGATACCTGAAACCAGACTTATTGTAAAGCCCTGGCTTCTATACAAAATGTCAGGATGCATGAAAGGGTAGAGATCATTACAGACCAAGAGGCTGACTATTCTTTGGGGTCCTTCCCCCATTCGATGTTTAACTTAGACATTTTTCCTTCAAGTTGACCGATCCTCTCCTCAAATCCATCTTTTGGGCTTTTCAGCTCCTGGTGTAGCTTGCCGAGCTCCTCTGTGAATCCGATCTTGACTGTAGAGATGTCCCGCTCCAATTGTTCCAACCGCCTGCTTGCTTCCGTGTCTAAGTTCTCCAGGAAGTCAAGTTGATACTGGAGTGTCTGCTTCAGCTTTTCCAGCTTCTCATCAAGCTGTTTCAGTCACTCCTCCACAGTGAGATTCCGGCTAGAACTCGCAGCCATCTCTCCTGCTCGTTCTTTCATGCTCTGAATCTTCTCCTTCTGCTCTCTCGACGGCTGAGGATGGGTCTTCTCTCGGACAGAGGACATAGGCGAATTTAAACTTGCTCTCCCTTCTTTCATCATTTCGCCCAACGATGCTTTCCCCAAGAGGTATGGGGGAAGATCTTGCGATCTCCTTTGTGCATGTGAACCGATTTCCTGGGCCGTCCTCTGCCCTCATTGTACAGTCCCGCGCCCCTGCATTGGCTTAATCCTGTCACTGTCTATTCTTGTTCCCTTCTTGAGACTTGCGTGGGCCTCATGTTGGTCGAGAGGTCGGGTCATGGTAGATCCACCGTGGAGAGTTGGCCATTTGTAATCATGCTTCCTTGTGCCAGCACAATGCCCCTATTTGCCTCTTCGTCTGCATCTTTATTCAGCTCCCACAGGACATGGAACACTTGGAAAGAGTCAAGATCCTTAAGGAGTAGGCGTATTCTGGCTAGCAAGTTATTGAGTTGTGCGCTTTGGGTTTCTGTAGACCGGGCTATAGCACAGATTAGAAGGCATGAGTCACCTATGATAATCAAATTTTGGATTCCATTACTTCTGGCTTGACACAGACCTTGCCACAATGCCATTGCTTCTGCATGATTGTTGGTTGCTATGCCTAATCCCATCGCGTAACGCACCATGGCTTCTGCATTTGGATTCACAATAATTCCTCCTCCTCCTGCTTGACTTGGGTTGCCTTTTGAGGCTCCGTCAAAGGACAGGATGTGGGATTTCCTTTCACTTTTCCAATTATCGAATTCACTCCTTCCTACCCTTATTTCCCAGTGCTCTTGGGTTGTAGTTTTGGCTATGTGCCCAGTTTGCAAATGAATTTGGAATTGGTCCAGCCAGAGTTCTTCTTGTGCATCCATCTCCCTACTGTAGTTAGACTGCTGGAGAGAGCTAGCCCATTCGCCAAATAGAGATCTAATCTTTGCGCTCACTAGAGAGGCCCTCCTTTCCTTATCTCTAAATATTCTGTTGTTTCTTTCCAACCAAAGCCCCCAAAGGATGAACCTTGGGATTTCTTGCCATAGCCTGGAGGCTGAGCTCTGCTTCTTCAATTGGAAAGGATAAAGGGTTGTCCAGCTTTGGAGGAGGGAAATAACATCTTGGGGGAGAGGAAGAGCCTTTTGCAACCCAACTGCCAACTTCCAAACTTCTTTTGAATAGTTACAATTAAGAAGAAGATGATCTGAGGTTTCCTCGGCTTGCTGACACAAGGGACACCTGAATGGGCCCTCCCAACCTTTCTTTTGAAGGTTTTCCCCTGTTTGAATACTGTTGTGGCTTAGAGTCCAGAGGAAGAGGTCGATTTTGGGGATGGTTTTTGTGTTCCAGATGGATTTCCAAAGGGACGGGTTGGGTGGGACATGAGGAATGTTTCGGAAGGTGTAGTATCCCAGTGAGGTGGAGTATTGTTTAGCATTCTTTCCCCATCCTCTCTCATCTTTCCCCTTTTTCTTGATGGGGGATTTCCCCTGCAGGCTGAGTTTTAGGAAGCACCACTCAGTTTCTAAGTCCAGGGGCAGGTTGCTCACTGTCCAACCTTGCCACGATTTGTGTCTGTTAGTCCCCCAATTAGAGATATCAGAAAGAGTCCTTAGAATTTTCCCTTCCATCCATCCTTTTAGTCGTTACAGGTTCTGACTCAACTCCAGCGGTGGATCACCTAGTATGGAGTCTTGCCAGATTTTAATTTTTTTCCCGTTTCCCGGCACCCAGGTAAGGTGGGGGGTGAACAAGTCCATGGACTTTTTGCAGAGATTGTAAATTGGGGATCCCTTGGTCTCTCTACAAGGATTTTCAGTGCACCTCTTCCTTGCGCCTCTGAAATATTTCTTCCACAGGGCTTCCTTGCTCCACGCGGTATTACCACTGACTATGTGCCAAAGCAATTTTGCCCCTAGAGCCAGATTCTGCACTTTGGTGTTTTTGAAGTTGAGGCCTCCTTCCATGAGGGGTTTTGAGATTTTATCCCCGTTTATAAGGTGGAGTCTCCTACCTATTTGCTTCCCCCCTTCCCACAGAAAGCATCTCTACAGTGCTTCTATTTATTGGATTATGGTGCTTGGAGCTAGGAGCAAAGAGTTCTGATAAATGGGTACACTTGCCAGGACAGATTTTATTAGGACTATCCTCCCTGCTAGACTTAGCCAATTCACCCCCCAAGAGGTGATTCTCTTCTTTAGTTTGTCTAGTAAATGAGTCCAATGTGAGGCCCTTGGAGTTGCCTTGGAGATAGGGATTCCCAGGTAGGTGATGTTCTCCCATTTGATGTGCCCTTCCATCCCCAACACTCTGGAAATTCCCAGCATCTCTTTGGGTGTAATATTCCAACCATACATTTTACTTTTTGTTTGACTTATCTCGCTTCCGGACACTGCAACATAAGCATCCAGCTCCTCTTTGAATCTTTTTGCAACTAACAGACTTTCCCCTCTTAGTAGCAAGGTGTCATCCGCGAATTGCGCATGATTGATTTCCTTCACACCTTGGGTTATTTTTAGTCCTTGGAGGTTGCTTCAGATTCTGGAATTTTCCAGCTGGTAGCTAAGGACGGAGGCTTGAATTGCGTAGAGCAGGGGTGATAGAGGACAACCCTGCCTTAGGCCCCTGGAAGCTTTGAAGAAGTTCGTTACTCTTCCATTTACCATGGGGGCTATCCATGGCGTCCCTATGCAGGCTCTTATCCACTTCACAAAGGATTTGTCAAATCCAAACTTCTTCATTACCTCAAATAGGAAATTATGATTAACTCTGTCAAAAGCATTTGCAAGGTCTAGTTTAATAATCATACCTTTATCTTTCCTGCGTAGACTTGAGTGAAGAGCTTCTTGCACCAGGACTATGTTGTCCGCTATTTGCCTGCCTTTGATGAATCCTCCCTGGTTCTCTGGTACTATGAGAGGGAGGATGTTTTTCAATTTGTTTGTGATTACCTTGGTGAGGATTTTGTAGCTTGTGTTACAGAGGGAGATCGGTCTGAATCGGTTGAAGTTGAGCGCTCCTTTCTCCTTTGGGATGAGTGCCAGAAAGGCTGAGTTTGTGCTTCCTCCTAGCTTGCTGCTCGCTTGTGATTTCCTTATCATTTTGGTAAGGTCTGATTTGATTATTTCCCAGCATTGCTGGAAGAATCTGGTTGTAAATCCGTCCGGTCCAGGGGCTTTGTCCGGATGCATTTGGTCCACCACCTCTTTTATTTCTTGCTATGTGACTTCCTCCATAAGCTTGAGATTGATGTCCTCTTTTATTAGGTTTGGGATAGTGGATAGAGGGTACATTTGAGGATCGATGCTTGCCATTTCTGTTTCTGTGTAGAGGATTTTGAATGTCTCAAAGGCTGCCTGTCTGATGCCCTCTGGCTCAGAGATTGTAGTGTTTTGGACTTGAATTTCTGTCACAGCCTTGTAGTGTTTTCTTGCTTCCACTTGCTTATGGAAATAACTCGTGTTTTTGTCTCCTTCCTTCAGCCAAAGACTTCGAGACTTCTGCCTCCAGTAACTTTCTTCATCTCTACAGCTTTTGTGCCATTGCCTTTGAAGTTGCTCCTCCTTAAGCAAGTCCTGCTGTGTGATCTCCTTTTTTTCCAGAGCAAGTTGATGATTCTCTAGTTGCCTTTGAGCTTCTAAGCGAAGGGCGATTGGGCCAGCTTGCTTTTTTTCCCATCCTTTTAACTCAGCATTGAGCCTTCGCAATTTTTCTTCCCAAACATAAAACGCAAAGCCATTAACTTTGCTAGTCCATACGTTGGAAACTTTACACAGAAAGTCTTTATCCTGTGTCCAAGCGGGATTGAATCTGAAGGGGATGGGTCCCTGACCTTGCTCCTTCCTAAGCTCTAGACTAATAGGCTTGTGGTCAGAGGTGTTGTGGGGGAGAATTTCTGAGGAAGTTGTAAGCCCAAGTGTCAAGAATGAGCTTTGGACAAGGAATCTGTCCAAACAGGCAGCAATATGCCCCGGACCTACCCTTTTGTTGGTCCAAGTGTAGCGTCCCTTGGTCGGTTTAATGTCCATTAAATCCCATGCTGAGATTAGGTCCTCCACCCACTCTCTGGCCGGGTCCCTTACGATAGATCCTCCTCGTTTTTCTTCTTGGGCTAAAGTTACGTTTAAGTCCCCTCATAGAATAATATTTTCCAGCTCATTGTTTTTCAGATAGTCTAGAAGGGTTTGCCAGCAGTTCTTTTTCTCTTCTATATGCTGTGGGACATAGATGTTAAAGAGACTTACCGTTTGCCCTGATTCCTTGTGTAACAGTTGGGAGAAGATCCAATGCATGCAAAGGTCAGAGCAGATCAAATCTATTTTGGAGGCGTTCCACAGGGTGCAAAGCCCTACTGACGCGCCTCTGGCATTATCGGCTAAACCTTGGTTGCTTCTCCATACGTTTCTTGAGACTTTTAATGAGTCCTGTTGACTCATCTTGGTTTCCTGGATAAGTAGGATGTCCGTTCTTGTTGCTTTGATTATGTCCCTGAGAGCTTCTTCCTTCCTTTTGCTACCTAGACCCCTACAATTCCAGGAAGTTACCTTCATTGGTTACTTGGTGGGGGGGATTGACCTCCTTGGGAGGCCTTAGTCAGCTTCCTGGTTTGCCTTACTCTGATCAGTTGCTTGATGGTTGGTTGCGCTCCTTTGAGAATTTCCTTGTAGGTTTCTTGATCCCTTTCCGCCTTTTTGGATTTCCTACCTCTGCCTGGCTTCTTTGGGGTGTCCCATGCTTCACTCGCTCCTTTTGATTCGTTTCCTAATGAGATCTCTCCCTCCTCGACGCCTTGATCTGCCCCATTCCTTGGAGGGGAGGTGGGTTTCTCCCTTATACCTGCTGCTTTTTGAGTTCCTTCAGTTTTCGGGATTTGGTTGCCTCTATCTTCTTCACCTTGGGTGGCATTGCTTGTACTTGCCATTTCCCCTTCATTTCCTAGCGCTTTGAAGTTGTTTTCCGTCTCTATGTTTCCAGAGTTGCCTTGATCAGGAGCGGGGTTTTCCCTTCTTGGGCCTTTAGACTTCGACCTTGCTTTCCGGGGTTGCTGCCATCCTTCCTCCCCTGTTTTCTCTGTGTGTGGGGATTTTGGGCAGTTTCTCTAGAAATGTCCATATTCATGACATCCTCTGCATTTGAATGGGAGCTGCTCATAATCCAGTTTTTGTAGGTGTTTCCATTCCCCCACCTTCAGTTTTACCTCTTCCAGCAAGCCTATTTCCAAATCAACTTCCACACAGATTCTTGCACAAGAATATTGGTCTTTTGGATCAGCTCTGTCAATGTAGTGACCTAGTTTGTTCCTAATAGCTTGCAGCGACGAGGAGTTCCAGCAGTGGATTGGTAGGTTTGGGAATCTGACCCAGACCGGGACGTCTTTTGGCACTTCCGAGGCTGGATCGAAGTTTGGAGTCCACCGATTCAGATAAAGGCCCTGCGTACCCATGAAGTATGGCCCATTTCTGAAGATTAAATCACAGTCCTCCTGGGAGATGAATTCGAAAATGAAGTAGCCCCTTCCGACCGCATAACAGGTTACACTGTTTTTTATTAATGGCCTCCAGTTCCTTTGGATCCAGTTGTCTGTTGTCTTGGTTGAGGGCTAGAGCCCCATGAATTGACCTACCAAACCTCGATCTGATAATGAGAGTGCTACCTACATTGGTTGTTCCAGGGGGAGATTGATCTCTGGTACGTTATCCAGCTTTCTTACAAAACTTGGCGTTTCTGCTTGGGGCGCATTCTTCCTGCATGCAGTGACTAGTTTCCTGAAGAACGCGGTTGGGGAAGGAGGGGGCGGCGGCTCCCCTCCGCCCTGGCTTGGCATGGTAGCAAAGCACGAACCTTAGATCAGTTTTTTACCTTTGCGCACGTCTCTCAACTCTCCAAAAAAACTATCCAATGATTCATCATAAATATGTTAATGAAATATGATTTGTTTTCACCATTTATTGTTATTATTAATATTCATTATAATTATATTTTAAATTTGTAAAACATTATTATATTTTGGATAGTTATTTTATAAATATTATAATTTTTTTTGACAAATTAGTTCAATAAATATTAAATATTGTTTAATTTTAATTTAGATTGAGTACATGTGATTTTATTTGATATAAATTTATTTTTATGATACAAAATTTATAATTAAATTTTCAATTTCAGTTATGTTTTTATATATTAGTTCACTTGTATGATTTTGTATTGATATTAAATATTGTTTAATTTTAATTTAGATGAAGTACATGTAATTTTATTTAATGTAAATTTATTTTTACAATACAAAATTTATAATTAAGTTTTTAATTTCAGTTATATGTGATTTTATTTGATGTAAATTTATTTTTATAATATAAAATTTATAATTAAGTTTTCAATTTCAGTAATATTTTCATACAAAATTTATAATTAAGTTTTCAATTTCAGTGATGTTTTCATATATTAGTTCACTTTTATGATTTTGTATTGTATTTATATATGGAATACTTTTTGGATGGTTCTATTTTATTATTTTTATTTTTAAAAAATGAAAATTAATTTTTTATTTAAAATTTTGAATAATTTATAATTTTTCATAAACACATATTTTATAAATTTGAATTTGTATTGAAATTAGATTTTTTATTACTTGATTTTCTTACTTTAAATATTAAAAAAAAACTCTTATTTAAAAAACTCTTACCATCCATAAATTTATATGAATTTAAAATTCAAAATTTATTAATTTGTGTGAACTTAGAATCACTAACATAAAATTTATAATTTATTAATTTGTGTGAAGTTACAATCGAGTTACTTATATAAACATAAAGTTTATAATTTATTAATTTGTGTGAATTTAAAATTAGAGTGATTATTATTATTATTTTGCAATAGAGTATGAGGAAATCCATTAGGCACTTCCTCTCATTTCGAGGATGGTATTTGAGGTAAATGAGATTTTGTAGAAATCTGAGTTTTTTTCGATAGTTTGCTCATTTAAGAGCTCAACATGTCACTTACGGAAATTGAACTAGGGCTAAACCCAATTGACAAATAGAGTGACTTATATGAACATAAAATTCATAATTTATTAATTTGTGTAACTTAGAATCATACTGACTTAGCATAGGGGAAAAACAAATTTCAATAATGATGAACATATAAATGATTTTTATTGAATTGTGTAAATATTAATTATTTAAATAGTTAAATTTATTAGATATATATATTTTTTGGTAAGCTATTATGAGAAATTTGTATTGCCATGTTTGAAGTGTACAAAAATTTTGTTGTTGGCCCGCCACTAGGAAAACCAGACCAACAAAAATGCATCAAATTATCTGGAGTAATATGAAAATATAGTCTTTTAAACATAAATGTTTGGAAATGTCTAAGAGTAAAGCTAGCTGCTATGATTGTAGTAAAATCTATTTGTGTATTTCTCCTATTCTGGCATAAATGAGGCCGAATTATAATCCTAGAACCTCCAATACTAAACCACACATAAAAGAAACATGATGAGCATCAATGTTGAGTGGAGGGCTGGACCTCATCTAGAGTTTCCTAAGCATTGTCCAAGTGGAGGGTCGAGAGATCCAAACCTACGAGCTTCTTAGCGAGGAGGTTCATGTTGAGGACCTGGAGCCGCAATTGGGCCTACATCTCATCCATTTGAAGAAGGATCTCGTCCTTATCATCCTTCCTGTCCATCAAAACTCATCCAAGCAGGAGCTTCATGTGCCAGCACAGTTAAATTTTCCGTAGGTATTGGGAGACTCTGGATTTGGTGTTTCCCGTGTCTGGAATCCAGGAGTGGATTGTGTCTAGGACTTCATCTTCGGAGATGAAACGTCATAGTACTCAGACATCAACTTCTGCGAGGTCAATTTCTGCTTGAATGTGTGATGGAGTATGAGTTTCATAAGAGTCAGATGATTCTTCAGCTGCAACAACAAGTTGTGATCTGGTATGTCAAGGGAGGTGCCAAGAAGAACTTCATCGGCCTAGTTGAGAGCCTCTTCCTCGAGCCATGAGAGATCTGGACATAACAAAGGGCTTGGAGAAGGTTGGGGAAATGGCCAGCAATGGGTGAATGGAGTCTTGTCGATGGTCGAGCGAGGAGGGAACATGGTGGTAAATCCAAATGAGATTGGAAGGGAAAATAATAGGGTGAGGCGTATTGTTGAAGGAGGTGGTGATGGCATTGCCATGATGAAGGCAAGGTGGGCATTTAGTTAGGATGAAAGTCGAGGTAGCTTCCATGATGAAGATCTAGACGAGAGGGACAAGCCAGGAGTAGGGACCGTACCTTCGACTTTCTAGTTCGTTGTGATGAGTTTGACAACCACAGGTTGTGGAAAATCGGGTGGAATGTGAACCTTTGGTGAAGTCAAGATTCATTATAAGAAATGACAGGAGTGGGAAGAGGTGGCAGGTGCTGATGGGAGGGGTAGCCACGTGGGTGATCTCCTATGTGATCATCCCTTCTCAATATCTCTTCCCGAACACCCAATACTAAGATAAATTTATTACATATATTACAATTTTTACAATTCTCATTAATTCAAAAAAATTCTTAAAATTATAATTTTCAATCATTACATTAAATTGTAATTTTAAAATATTTTTAATTAAAAATAATATTTTTAAATGAATTTATAAAGCTAAAATATACTTTTTACAACTTACAACTTAACTTATTTAAGAGATATGTAATTCTATATTTAACATAAAATTAACACATAACATTTAAAAAAATAAAATATTAATATCAACAATATATCTTAATGTAAACCTGAAATTAAAGATACCATTCAAACTCAAATAGAGGATAGATTCTTCGGGTTCAAGAGTGAATTGAAGACAATGAAGGATAGAATTCACGAAATGGAAAAACATAAACAATCAACCCAAGAAGGAGGGGTTGAAGAAAATCACAACTTGAGAGATAGGATTAAAGAGCTAGAAGAAAAACTAACCAACAATTTGATCCTCAATAATATGGAAAAGAAATTGGATATCAAACCCATCAAAGAGGAAATGAATAAGCTAATTGAATTGGACCATGGACGTAACAAAAGAGCCTTGAACCTCATAATTTTTGGTATAAAAGAACAACAAGAGGAGGATACGCTAGCAATAGTNAAAGAAGAATTAAAAAATAAATCACAAATTGATACAACTTACCTCATAGAAGCAAAGAGGCTAGGAAAAATAATTGATCACAAAGATAGGTTGATCCGTGTCAAAGTAACTTGTAATGACCATAAATATAGCATACTTAGTAAATCTTCGAGCTTAAAAGGGTTGGGAATATTTATAAATGAAGACCTCATTCCCGAAGACCAAGTTGAATTAAGGGAGGAAGTTCAAAAGGTAAAAGAAGTTGGGAAAGAAGGAAAATGGGCAATAATTAGAAATCAAAAAGCTATTGTTAGGAATAGAGACCAGAAGGATAATAATAAATAGGAATTTGGGACACTTGGGATCCTTTTTTGGAATTGTCATGGCTTTCCATGGCACAAAGGTCCTATGATAAGTTGGATCTCGAGTGGTATTGATATTACCTATCTAGTTGAAACTTGGGAGCATGAGGAGTCTAAGGTCCCTAACATGGAAGGATTTGTCTTGTGGTCGGCATGGAACAAAAAATCCCACTGTAGAGGGATAGGAGGCATAGCTTGTTATAATAGAAAAAACATTTCTCCTCACATTCAACTTCATAAGATTGACCCTCTTAATCAATACATTTGGATAGAAATTCCAAACACCAATGCTAAGAAGATGTATACAACAATTTGCTATTTTGCACCTATTAATTCTACTTTTTATAAGAAAAATAATCTAGATAAAAATTGTCCCTATAATAATTTAGAACAAGATATTTATAATTTGAAAATTGAAGGTAATATCCTCCTGCTAGGAGACTTTAATGCTAGGACTGCAACTAAACAA
>ML794517.1:516141-534286 GCA_009831015.1 Picea engelmannii
ATAAGTTTGGTCGATTCTTTGGGTTTAGTTTTCTTTGTTTGTAAAGAATTGCTTGGATTGTTCAGATTTATGATATACATGTTTAAATCGTCTTGATCTTAATGCATTTGCATTTTCAAGTTGAAGTTCTATGCATCTAGTTGAAATCGTAGAGATCTAATTTCAAAGATTTTTTCATAAACCAATTCGAGGCCTATGTTTGTTTTTGGTTTCTGAACTTTGACAGGGTTCAAATATTTTTCCTTGTTACATATGAATTTAGATGAGTTAGTCTTGAATTTTTTATGAACCTGCATATTTTGTTAACACTTGACGTTGTTCATATTTCTTGGTTGGAAACTCCATACAATGGCTCTTGTTGACCATATTTCCCAACTGAATCACGCTGAATTTGAAAATGAAATGCCTTGGAATATTTTTTCCTAGGAAAGCTATTATATTGGCTTAATTAAGATGTATTTTAACTAATATTTTCTATGAATTCTTGGATTGAGGTATTTTTTTCTTTTGCAGGTAAAGATGGTGAAGATTTGTTGTCTTGGAGCTGGATATGTCGGGGAGCAAAAAATGGCCATCATTGCACTAAAATGTCCTTCCATTGAAGTTGTTTTCGTAGATATTTCATCTACCAGGACTGTCATTGAAGTTGTTGTAGTAGATATTTCATTTCCCAACTGAATCAAGCTAAATTTGAAAATGAACTGCCTTGGAATATTTTTTCCTAGGAAAGCTATTATATTGGATTAATTAAGATGTATTTTAACAAATATTTTCTATGAATTCTTGGATTGAGGTCTTTTTTTTCTTTTGCAGGTAAAGATGGTGAAGATTTGTTGTCTTGGAGATGGATATGTCGGGGAGCCAAAAATGGCCATCATTCCACTAAAATGTCCTTTCATTGAAGTTGTTGTCGTAGATATTTCATCTACCAACACTGTCATTGAAGTTATTGTAGTAGATATTTCATCTGCCAGGATTGTCGCCTAGAATACTGACCGATTATAGATCTATGAGTTAGACAAAAGAAAATAATAGATGACATAGGTGGCTAGATAGGTGGTTGGAGCTAAGTTTTTGAGTTGTTCTTCCTTTGTATTTTTGCATTTCCATATTTTGCATGTGGAATGAAAAATGCAGAGAATCTTATTGTTCTTTCTTTCCATGGACGAGTCCTCTCATTCTTGCATTGTCGTATCCAGTGCAGAGGGTGGAGTTGAGTTTATGAGTTGTTCTTTTTTATATGCATTTCCCCATTCCGCATTTTGAGTACATAATGAAAAGTGTTTTACTTCTCTTTCTCCCCATCGACAAGTTTTCACATTCCCACATCACTGCATCTAGTGTGGAATGTGAAGTTGAGTATTCAAGGTGTTCTTCCCTTATCTATGTTTCCACATTTATGAATTCTGCATGTGGATTAAAAAGAGTCTTGTTTCTCTTTTTCCTCATAGTTTGTCTGCACATTCCTATATCACCACGTTCGATGTAGAGTGTGAAACCAATTTTTCTAGTAGTTCTTCTCTTATTTCAATTTCCACATTTCTATTTTTTTCATGCAATATGTGATGCGGAATCTTATTACTCTTTCTCCCTCTAATTAAATAAAATATGTTTTTAATATAAATAAAAAAAAATATTTCTCCCTTCACCAAAATGCAGATATAAAATGTTCGGTAAAATTTTCAATACCTTCTTGCCTCATCTCCCTTATGCACTCTATAATAAATAAGTAACAATTAAGATGGTTAAGAAAATAACATCTTCCTATTAAATCAAATAATTTGTGTAGATATTGTCCAATTTTAGGCACTAATATGTGGATTTGGATGTAAAGTACACTCGTACAATATTTCATCATGGGCCATGGTATCGCGTGATGAAAGAGGGCACATTCTTTATAAGTTCACATATATGGTGTTGCAACAGAGTGATGAGCTTTCATCGCTTGAAAATTTTGGAAATGGGAAGCCATTGGATATAGCTTGAATGATGGATTTACCATATTGTCTTTAGATTCTACGATATTATGGTGTTGATGATGATGCCTCAGCTCCATCCAAGAGTGCAGAGATAGATATATATCATATAGGAGAGAGGAGTGGTCAAATCCATAACTAACAATTTTGGATTTTCAGCTCACCAACATCATTGGAGTTCGAAAGAGACTCGAAATTTTCAAATGTTGGTTTGGTTTGAAGGTCAATGTTTCCAACAATTTGCTCTGTAGAAACAAAATTTCTGATTCAAGGATGCCAAAGTAAAACATAATGCTTCTAGCTGAAAATATTATCGAAATATACAAACGTTGCACATGTAATGAACAATTGATAGACCAGAAGGCAAATTAGGGTTTCCATAGGTCACATCTCTCAGATGGAAATGTAGGGTTTCCATAGGTCGCATCTCCCAGATGGCGGATTAGGGTTTTCATAGGTCACATCTCCCTACTCCTGCACATGAATTCATTTTCATTAGAGCCACATGAGGTATGTTTGAACTGTGTGTACTTGCTACAACCCTGTGGTGTACCTGAGGCAAAGAGGAAAATGACCATTGGACTTTGGAGGGTGCTTGACATTGTTATTCACAATGAGTGACCCATTCAACCAATGAATCCTCTCTTCCCAACGAGTGATATGCACTAACAAAACATTCAAATCGATAAACATTTTGATGATGAAGGGAAGCTCTATAGAATAAGGGGCAGGTATACGACTATGGTTTTGGGCCTTGCGGCTAGGTTACACTAATTTTTTAGGCCAAGATTTTGGTGATGATGGATGAAAACGTCCAACTGGTAAACTATGACGAGGACTTAATATCTGAGGATCAAATCCTCATATAGCCACCTAGGATATCCACGCTTTTCCATAAGGTTCAAGACAGGTTGGGGGATCTTGGTTGAGGTTCAAATGAGGTGGCAAAACTTCAGGAAAGTAGAAGCTACTCGAGTTGAAGGTGACGATTTGGGTTTGAATTTTTGAGTGGGGAATGAATTTTCATATCAGAGGAGGAGGTTAGGTTTGTGGAGTGTTTGGATGGATTTAGTGTCATAGACCCTTTAATTGTGGTTGGAGGCAAAGGTTTCATCAGAGGTCAATTAGATTTCAGTTTATTACAAGGGGATTTACCTTTAAGCACTCGTTCAAAGCCTTTGAGGAGAAAGTGAAGGGTTGTTAAAAATCGAGGAGGAGGGATTCTTTGGTTATAAGAGAGGACATAAGGGTGGACCAAATCTTGGATTTGGTAGGAAAAACGTTGGTAGGGAATTTTCTAGTCTGATGGGTGGGGGTGGATGAGATCCAGAGGTGGGTGAATGAAGTGTGGTTCCTGGTGTTGGGATATGGACCAAATTTTCCTCTATTGTCAAGAGGATGGTTTGGTTTCATCTTCAATTTAGTAGAGGACATGAATGCAATTATTAAAGGTATGTGGTTTCTAGAAAACTCTATGATATCCTTGAAGCCATGCTTGCCTCATTTTTATCCTAAAGATGAGTTTTCGGGAGCACTCCAATATGGGTTAATTTACCCAATATGCCAATGGATTTTTGGTCTGAGTCAGTGGTAAGGGCCATAGGGGATGTGCTAGGAAAGACTATCATGGTCAATGACATTTTTTTGGCTAGTGATACTTGCATTGTAGCTAGGGTTATTTTGGAAATATATGTTAACAAAGGTCTCTTTGAATCCATGGATTTATTCTGGAATGGGAAGCTACATACTCAAACATACCTTTTCGGTGTGTTTGGTGCCAGGAGAAAGGTCGTGTCTTCAAGGATTGTGATAAAAATATGGCTAGAAAAGTCTAGAGAAGAAAGGGTACGATTGTTGGTGACTTGGGAGGTATATCAAACCCTACTTCAACACCCACTTGATCACCAGGGAAGCAGACTATTGATGACAGCTTGGGTAATGAGCAGTTTGTGAATGTTGGTAAAGCAGAGGATTATCTTTATATTCCTAGGAGTCTTTTGATAGAGGATCTCTCCATTTCCCTCATTGAAGGGTTGAGGAGTTTCGTGAATGTGGTAACAAGTGAGGACTGTTTCGTGTTTGCAGCTGTTGATTATACCCCACCAACTTCTTATAAGAGGACATGTGGTGACAAGATGGAGCCAGATCCTTTCTTGGGTAAGTTCATTAATACTTGATCTTTTTTTCCCTCTTCTGCTTCCAGGAATGATACAGAGGTTTGTATTCAAGAGGCAAACTCTCAGTTAGAAGATATTAGAAATGATAAATATCCTTCTAGAACTTTGTTTTCTCAGAGCCATAATCGACCTTATCCTTCCTTGGGGACTCTGTAGATCTTTCGAAGGATTGTGTTCCTTCTTTTAGAGCTTCTCATGTCCTAAAAGGGGAGATTGTTATAGATGCCTCTTCCTCCTTGTCTAGAGGGGTCAATCGTTATCATTTGAGGCCTCGAAAGGGGACTGAAGGCCTTTATTTTTCCCAGTCTGGAGGGATGGGACAAGATTCTTTGTTGGAGCTAGGGCCTTCTCACGTGGGGAGAAAATATGCCCTAAAAAGGGATAAGGAAAAGGCCATTAGGGAGATTAACCAAGGTCACCAAAAAATAATTACTTGGGTCCTTAGAGTAGACCATATCCCTTGCATGGTTCCTTCATGAAGTTACTCTCACTCAACATCAGAGGGTTGGGGGGGCAAGCCAAGAAGTTGGCCCTGAAGTGGTTGGTGAAGCTTCACTAACGAGATGTTTTATTTTTACAAGAGACTGAGGGGAAAGAGGATGTACTAATAGGTGAGCTAAGGAAGTATTTAGGAAATTGGGAAATCCTGTAAATAGATTCAGATGGTCATTCTGGGGGTATTATTATGAGATGGAACCATAATATTGCTATGATGAATTCTTTTACTATCTTCTTAGGCATTTGTATGAAGATATTCAGAAAAAATCTATATAAAGTCTTTATTGTTTTCAATGTGTGTGGGCCTTATGAGGAGAAACAAAGGTTTTGGGAGAGGTTATTCAACCTTCAATGTCTGAAGTCTGATAACTTAATTTTGGGGGGTGACCTCAATTTTACTCTGAGCCAGAGAGAGGATTGGAGGGATAGTGTGAGGGTGGACCACCTTGCTGATTTTTTTGCAAACAAGTTGGAAGCATGTGGATAGTAGATGTGGAACCTTTGAATCTACATCCTATGTGGATTAATAACAAGGCTAGAAGGGAAATTGATCTTAAGTGTTTGGATAGATTTGTGGTTAATAATTCATTTTTTCATAAGGAGGTGAGGTATAGGTCTTGGGTTTATCTGAGTCAGTGTTTAGATCACTTTCCAATAGTACTTCAACTTAACCTCGATGATCCCAGTGCATGTACTCCCTTTAAGTTTAATCTAGTGTGTTCGAAAGAGGATTGATTTAGTAAAACATAATTGGGTTCCTTTTTTACCCCTTCATGGAACTTTCTGTAGGTGAAAAATTCACTCATGAACTTAAAAATATTAAAGAGAGGGTGGTAGCTTGGGTAGGGGATAGATATAGAAATAGAGGTTGTTTGTTGGAGGAGGTGGAAAGGAACCTGAGGGGATGGTAGTTGGACTAGTTTTAGATCCCTTTGGAGAAGAATCTTTGGTCAGGTTGAAGCAGTGCGAGGCAAAGAAATTGAAACTTCTAATGGATAAAGAAGTAGATTAGCAGATCAAAAGCAGGTTTGTCTAGTTAGAAATAGAAGATAATAATACAAAGTTATTTCAATGCTTTTCAAATCATAGACGAAGTATCAATACTATTTGGGAGTTGCAAGACCAGGGAGGTACAAAGGTTAGAGGCTTAAGGATTTATCCAAACTTGGTGTTGGCACCTAAGGTTTGACAGAGACATCATGTGTGCATGAGAATACACACAACATAGTGCCAAGTTTTTGTGTATGTGCCAACCAAGGATTTACTACACATGCCAACCCATTTTGTATTGCGCGCAAGGACCTAAAGAAATCACAAGTAGGTCGAATCTGAAAATATCTTTAGGAATCATTGTAACTAATTTTTTTAACAACCTGACTAGTCACAGTCGAGGTTATGGATGAGCTAGAAAGTTCATTATGATTTCTAGGCTCCATGGAAGATATGGAGGGATGCATGTGGGTATGTAAGGGTTGGGATTTTGAATAAAGTGATATTTTATTGTAGTGTGAGCAATAGACAAGCCATAGCTCAAGTTAAATTTAGTTGTTACTTGTTGTTATGTCTAGTTTTTGCATGAGAGAGAATGTAGACCAATATTTGAGCGCATGGTTCATGTCTATGTTGAATGTTAATGTATCTTGACCAGGCTATGAACCTATTGTAACTCACTGATTTGAATGAATGAAATGGATGTGTATAACCATAACACATTTATCTCTGCATCTAATGATTTTTTACTTGAATGTATGCATGTCTTATATTATTCTACACAGTAGCTTGTAGTAGTTATTAATGCATGAATGACTAGTTAACAAAAGTTTCCTTTATGTTTTCTTTCTTCGCACTTTGCACAAGATCGATGGTATCTGTGATTCTCATGGCGTCTTGGGTGAGACCTTCTTCAGTCCTTGAATATTGAATATGCCAATGCCTATGGAATTTTGTTGGTAAAATTTATCGAACCTTGAATCTTTAACTTCCCACTCGAGCCAACAAATGGTTCCGTTGTTGGGACCTAAAGGTTTTTACTACATGTTGAAGGAAGAAAATGTCATGGAAACCTTCCAGCAAGGAGAGACAAGACTGAATAACTGAGACAGAGGACAATTTCACGCAACGAGTGACCAGGAACCTGTAGATCAACCTTGAACATTAGAAATACAGGTACATCTATACATATTTACATGAAATTTTCTTTGTTGAGTTTCATTTTTTATTGTATGAATGGATAAGAAGGAAAAAAAGATCAACTTTTCTCAGGGAGCCAAAAAATCATTAGTTTGGGACCAACATATGATCAACAGGTTCAAATTTGTGGACAATAAGTGGGCCAGAGCTATTGAGTTATGGTTTGAGCATGTGAAAGAAGGGTATATTGTGGAGTTTTCTATATAGTGCAATGAGCCTTTCAGTAGTGTTGAAAGAAAGTTTGCAGCTGGCCCTAAAAGGAGATTATTGAAAGAAATAAATATGTGGATAAATATGTTGTTCATAGAGAAGGGGATAATGTGCAAGGTGCCTGATAGAATGGCTGAGTAAACCCCCTCATGTCGAAGGGGGGGGGATGAAAATAAGGAGGAAAAGGGAGAGAAAGAATGGATCTAGCGGAAAGGATCTAGAAGAAGATGAGACGAGGTGAGAAGACAATGGACCTAGAAGAGCAGAGGAGGAAAAGAGCCAAGATATATGCAAGAAAAGTCGAGCTAAGAAGGAAAGTTGAGAAAAAGAGCAGAGAAAGGAAAGCAAGGGGTAAGGAATGAGTAGTGAGACCCAAGATGAAGAGAAAATAAGCCACACCATAAGGGTGCGTGGGAGATAGTTTTGAGCCAGAGAGAAGCGCATAAGAAGTGAGGCCATCAAAGAGACCCAAAATTAAGAGTAAGGTATCAAGAGAGGATGCCATAAGTAGTGGGAATAGGGTAGAAGAAGACGAAGTTAGATCCCCTTGGATAATTAGATATATAGTCACATCATAGGAAGATGGGGCACATATTAGTAGCACCAAAGAAACAAGAGATAGTGATGGAGCCCTCCAAGAAGAGGAACAAGCCTTAGAAATTGTGAACGAACTTGCGTGACTAAAGGTAGGAAGCTCTTCAGGATCCCTCACCAAAGAGACACAAGAGTATGGAGGAACCCCCTCTTTGAACCACCCCCCTTAAAAATTTGTCATCAAGAAGAAGAAACCGAAGAACATGTAGAGTAAGAGAAGTAAAAGAAGAAGTAGAAGAATATATGAGTGTAGGAGAAACCAAAGTCATCAATACTTCACAAGGAGGAATGTCAGTATCAACAACAATAAGCAGAAGTCACTCAAGAAGAGAATGTGTTAGAACAAGCATGGTGAACCAAGAATCAACTCTGAGGCTTCCTTCATTTCATGAGATAGGAAGAGATGATGCAGAACAACATTGGTTTACATGTGAAGCTATATGGAATGTAAAGAGACTCACAGATGAAGCATCCAATATTGCACAGCTGGAGACCACCTTTAGAGACAAATGTATGATGTGTTACATGAAGTAAAAGGTGACTAGACCAATGGGACAAGTAAGGTCCCTGGTGGAGATAAAGATAGATCTCCTAAGGGAATTTTAGAATCACAGTGCTTCACTGAGATCAAAGAGATTAAGCAACAAGCTAGAGAAACCGTGTGGGACTATGACCAGTGGCTCAAAATATTGTTGGATAAACTGAAGTTTCAGATCCAAGACATCCAACACCGAGAATGGTTTATTGCAGGACTACTACCCCATATTTGTGTCCCGCTCACCCATTAGAAAGTGATGACCCAAGCAGAGGCTATGGAAAATGCAATGCATCTAGAAGCTATGCTAAGAGGTGGAGAAACATTAGTGGGGCTAGCACAAATACAATCTCAAATCATAAACCTCACCAAGAAACTACAAGATATGGATAAATCTAAGATGGTTTATGAGAATGTGTGGTGTATTGCCTGCCAAATAGAAGTTCATCATAGGAATGAGTTCCCTGCACATGAGAGTTACATCGCAACGAGCGTGTTGAATTAGTTTCCAAGCGGAACACAAACTGAGTGGTGTGATATTTGTAGACAATGGGGCCATATACCTCCCCATTTCCCAACACTACAGAAGTATTAGAATACTATGCATACTCTATTTTGTAAGTTTTTTAAATCCGTGGGACATGATGTGAAAAATTGTCAGTGACTTCAGCTAATGTAGGAGCACACTATAGACATTTTCTAGATCCAGGAAGAATAGAAGGTTGGATACCGTGGAGGGTTTGAAAAAGGAGGATACCAAGGAGGTCAGAGAGGAGGATATGGACGAGGAAGAGGATATGATGGTGGTGGAGGAAAGCCACCTACTTGTTTTAATTGTGGTGAAGTAGGACACTTATCGTGATTTTGTACCAAGCCACATGCACTTTGTGGGTATTGCCACAACATAGACCATGTCACGAAGGATTTCCCAAACTTGGTGAAGTGGGAAGAAAAGAAAGGGTACTAAAATATGGTGATTGTGGATCTGCGTGAAGGTCAGAACCCAAAGAAGAAACTGATGTATGTGTGGTAAATCGAGGAGGCATACATACGAGAGCTGACTTGGAACAAGGAGAAAGTTCAAGTCAAAATATAGGAGGGAATATTAGAAAAGCAACACAAGCACCTCCAAAGTTCGGTGCCACACAACAAAAGAAATTCCTACGCAACACATAGAGGGTCCTGGGAGAGGATAGATCATGTGAAGAGTTGTAGCGCATAGGGAACTAGAAGAAGCCTAAGCACAGGAAGAATTGCAATGCATTGCACAAAGGGAGTTGGAAGAAGCCCACATGTGCAAGGAAGTATAGCGTGAAACAAAACAAGAAATAGAAGAGGAATGCGTGCCTGAAGAACTGTTATGCATGACACACGAGGAAACACAATGAAACACTACCCGCAATGTGGAATAAAAAATTCAAGTAAGTGACTTCTTGTGTCATTTCCTTAATATGTTAAGTGATCTTGAAGCTACAAATAAATTGACCTACATGATAACAAGATGTATCGGGAAAGAGGATACCATTGTAGCTATTTCTTCCCCGTTACCAAAATGGGATGTGCAGTAGATGAGCAAAAAGAGCGCATGGGAAGGGAATTCAGGATGAAAACTAAGCTCGAAAGTTATGAGATGGACAGTGTCATGTTGGACTTGGGATCCGATGTGAACATCTTTTCAAAGAAATCTTGGGAGCTAATGGGTAAACCAAACTCAGTATGGTCCCCTATTCAACTTAGGATTTCAAACCAATACATAATATATCTTATCGATAGGCTATAGAAAGTGGAAGTGAACATTGAGGAAGTAAAGACTAAAGTAGAATTTAAGGTGATTGATATTATGGATGACTTAGACCCCTATCCATCTTTACTTGGTATTCATTGGGAATTTGATAACAATGCAGTGTTGAATCTAAAGCAACGAAAGATGTCCTTTGATACATACACCTTTCACGTCATTTCCCATTGGATCTAAAGGAGGGAAACATATATGACGACCCTGTAAATGAGGATGTGCAGAGTTCCATCGTAGAAGACATCTATCATATCACATGACACATTGAGAATTATGTCAATCCAACAACTGATGGTGAGTTGAGTTGGAGAATTTTTCACTCATACGACAAAGATTCAGATGATGCCATGGAAAAATGGCAGAATAGGATTTATGAGGTATACACCAGGATATGTGAATGAATCACAAAGGCATTGCATTGGATTGGATCAAAATTATGCAATCTACTAAGGTTTGATGGTACATGTCCAATATTTCTAGCACATATGGAAGGATCGGTGCTAGATACCCAAAGCATATAGGCCATGGATACAGTGGTGAAAGGAACACATGTGCACTAGTGAGCGATGCACTGAACATATATAGAGGAATGGGCGTAGGTGGTAGAATACATAAAAGTTAGGTTCTATCCCACAACATACTTTGAATTAATGAACTGATACAAGGGTAGGGAACACCCTCGAGATATTATTTGTTTATGCGAAAGGCATTGGAAAACCACAAACAATCCTGGCATGCAATGGGTTAAGAAAATACCCCAACATCTCGCGTCAAAATTTTCCTACATACGCCATAAGACATTAGCAAACTCAATAACCCCAGATAAGGGGCATACGCAAAGATCAAAACCATCCCAAATTTGGTACAATGGTCCAATTGGTATGGTACAAGAAACAAAACCCAACGAACAACCATGATAGGGGTAGATGAACTGCATTCAACTAAGGAAGCATTATGACCCACCAAGGTTGAATGCATGGGGATAACATACCCTGCACATGATGAGAGTGCGTAATAGAAATGCATTGTGCACAAGTAGAATATGACTTAGGTAGATTAGACATAACTGACATAATAAGTAGGCAGATTAGACAAGTCAACATAATCAAGCGAGACAAGATAGGTTGTACCCGAAAATGAATTTAGAAGATTCAAAGGAGATTAAGGTATAAATGCCAGAGTACAAGCCAAATGATGGAACAATGAGATTTGAAAACTGACTACCAGGACGCATGCAAATACGATGATGAAGAGGTTGGTAGTTATCCCTAGGATAGGTGACGACAACCTGGGGAATTAAAATCAATTATGGCAATAATTCCCCACGATGCACGACAGTTATGGAAGTAAAGGACACTATTAATGACGACTACAAATCTGGATGGATGTCTCGATAGTCGGGTATCATGGGGAGGAATTCACCCACAAATTATTTAACCTTCAATGACCACACTCCACTTCACTATTTTCACAAAGTAGTCGAGTATATAGCTGAGAGACAAGTAAAGAGAGTCGAGGTCACTGAGAGCATAATAAGTTTAGGGAATTTGAGTCACATACTCAATATGGGTAGCCATTCCAAGGCATCATTTCCACATTCATTTCAAAACAGAGCTCTCGAGTAGAAGGCCACAGTATAGAAACCTGAAGGTGTTAAGTATTTAATAAGGATAGTGACCTCCTACGTAAGCCCTCAACGTGGTAGAAAGTCTAGGCATCAAAATACTAGTGCATTCTCGAGCCAGAGATACCAACCAATGTGAGTATCATGGGTTCCATATTCATAATGGTTACAAAGATAAAATATGTTGACTCCAATATACAAAAAGAAGAGCAATTCCCAGAACTACAGTTCAACCCCTATGGAGATCTAGTTGAAATCCCTGGTGGATGAATTAAATTGGTCACCTAGGAGTGGGAAAAGCCTTTGAAGTAGTCAGGAATAATGTCTCTACTGGATTTTCCTCACTTCAAGCACAACTATTCCATCAACCGCTGCATGCGATTTTTACTCATTTGCTTGCATGGAGGGATCCTCTGTCTTGACAAGCCATATTTGATCAACATCGGCATAGTGAGCCTAGTCATGGGCCTCCCTACAATAGGGGACGATCTAGGAATATAAATATTGGCTAAGGATGCAACATACGAGAATGTGTACGCTAAATATGGTACACACAAGGGATCAAGAGGAGTCGTGATTGTAGAGATAAACGACCATAGGGTACGATTCACCATGTAACTGCGTGCTTGCAAAATTTTGTGCAAGTGTTGCAAAGACGAGTGCCCAATGCGGGTAGTCATCGTCACTAAATGTTGCGTCGAGGGAATGCAACTAGCATGGGAAAGATATCTGAGGAACAAATTCATAAACGATTTTCTAGAAAAGCATAATTTCGACACAGAGTTCCACTATAGTTGGGTGTTACTCCTTTTGGCCATGGTAGTATGGAAATCACCATCGAACTGCAAATATGACCAACAAGCCTTGTCTTGGTTCCTGACAGAAAAATTCTTAGAGCTCCAACACACTAAGGATTGGGACCTCCAAGATGAAAAAAACATTTCATTTCAGCCATGGTTTACCAAAACTATCCAAACAATGGCATTCACACCATGAATACCAAGCAACATCATGGATAGGTATGAGGACTACATTCAATTTGAACGTACTTTTAATAATGTGTTTATTTACCCATGCATAGATCCAAAGGAAGAAACTACTATGTTCCCTTCTGTATCATCGAGAAAGACATCCAACGGGAAATCACCAAGTGGCCAAAGAAATTGCAACCCACACCTAATGACAAATTAGAGAAATTAGAAACAAGGAAAAAGAAAAGACATGAGAAGAAAAAAGTGGCACAAATGCAACAAAAAGGTAAAGAAAACGTGGGTAAGTAGAAAATGGATAAGATACCCTAAGGAAAGGGAAAAATACCTGTGGATCATAAGTCACATGCAGATATAGACAAGGAAGTTGAAAAGGACAAAGGGCCCAAGCGAAAGAAGACACAAACATCAACACAAACTCCACCTATGAAGAAACCATGAGCATCGCTTAAGTTGATTCCAAGCCTAATGTCAAGCGAGCAAGCACGCACACCAACTTTGCCACAACAAACTAACTCCACATCCATCACAAAGGAAGTCCACTTAGAATCCTCCCGACACACACTGGTGCCCGATCAAAGAAGCAATAAAGGGACTGATACTAACGCTCCAACAAAAGTAACAGAAAAGACTTCCACACTCATCTAGAGCCTCATTAATAAATTTAAGGGGAAATTGGTGATGCAACAGATAATGTAGAGAGAGACATCGCAAAAATTTGATGCACTTTGTCAACATCTGGTGATTTCTCCTAAAACCAAGCCCCCAACACAGGAATAATAGATGACAGAAAGCATGTCTATCCCCACATCACCACGCAGTAGTACCTTGAGGAGAGTGTTGCATTTAAATCCATTGGTAGTCACTAATTTTGATCCATCTAACTCTGCAGAACCATAGTGAGTATTGTATGCCAAGCTAGATTTGACATAGGTGCCTTCACAAGACCTGCAAACTTATATGGTTGCAATTATGAATGAATTGGGGGATATGCATAGGATACTTAGTCAATATTGTTAGCGCCGCCATTTTTCTTTCCAAAATAGAGTCGGTTTTAAAGTCACGTTGTGACCCATGCACCCGAACATGTGAATTTAGGTACGTAAAACCGTAAGTTTGAGGTTAGCAAGTGTCCGGTTGGCCGTTGGAAACGGGAAGGGATGTCAGATCCAAAACTTGTATAAGAGGTACGGGTATGTCATTTCCAAGAAAGATGAGTCCTTTCGAGAAACTAGTCTCTACGTGGCCCAGGTCGATTCAAGTGGTTAATAGAGGTCACGTCAGCAAGTACAACAATTATTATCAGTTCATCATGGAGGCCGAGGGAATGAAAAATCACGGCATTCGTATCATGCATGACTAGCCAACCTTGTCACCTATACTCTACACGCAGGGATTTCCCATGGAAAACCTGTAACTTGATTTGGAACATCTCGTCGCCATGAATTCACTGTCCTCTAGCATGATTTCTTTTCCTGTCTGATTTGTTATAAATCTCGGATGCTCAACATCTCTCCAGTCATAGAACTAGGCCTGAAACTCTATTTTCATTTTCCCTTGCCAGTCCAGCGTGATCAAAACCTTCCCATCCTCTGCATTTGTTGGATGCACTGCACACATAATTCACCTTGGTCACACCATGGTGACCTCTTAGAGCGCAAAGAAAAGCATGCGAAGTAGCATAACTATAAGGTCCGAGACTCAAAGGGACTAGGATGCATTCTCACCTACAATAGGCATTCCCAAAAACGTAAAAGGAACTATTCCTTTACCTGCAGAGAAGACCAGATCAATTCATGGAAAAACTAAAATAGAGGGATTCACAAAGGAAGGGAAGACAACAAGAGCCCTCTCTCCCTAGAAACAAATGCCTCAGAGGAGGGGCAAGCCGAGGAAAAACCAGGAGATCGTGGAAGCTCAAATTTAAGAAGAACCTTGCGTCAGATTGGTAGCTGGAGAGCGACTCAGGCGCGTCATTCAGCTAGAACCTGCTGGGGGATCAAGCTGCGAAGACAGGAGCAGAACAAGGAAAGAGAATATCGCAGAAGTGAATGAGAAAGTGTCATTTCAGCAACTGTAGCAAGCGAAACTGGCCATCACTGAGCTCTATCAGGAAAACATGGAATTACGGCGACAACTAGCGACAAAGGCCACGGAAGCGTCTGCAACGCAGGGTCACAAAGGGAACATGGCATGATTGAAAAGGTAGCTCCGAGAGGCACAAGACACCATTGTATAGCTGTGAGAAGCACAGAGACTGACGGAAGAAAGGCACGCGAAACATTCCAGAGAATGTGAAGTGACCGAGAAAGAAGCCCACGTATCTCTCGCTAGCGTGCAAAAAGAATAAGTTTAGTTGGTGCCCGTCTCTACACCCACTAAAGATGAGACAAACCTTGGAAGTTTTGAGGATACGTTTTCTCTGAAGCAGGCTACCATTTTGATAACGACCACAACAATCTAACAGTTGTTTACTGTGCGTAGCCCTCGACAAATGATCACAACACTGAAATCAAAGCCATTATTTACAGACAACAAGCTCTTGACAAGTGCCTATTCGTTGGGACACTTGCTCAAAGGAACACAGTGACACATCTTTTCTCCATGTTAGAGCCTGACTGATGATTAGATCCCGTGGCGAAATTGTGAACAGTCATAAGTAAAAAGGGCGTGATTATTGTCTATTTTTGGAAACACCATGCGAAGAGTCTCCAATGCATGTTGTTCAATTTTCCTAGTCCTAAGGGTTAGCAGTTAGGAATAAGGGTAGCCCAAGCGACACCCTCGTTTATATATTTCATCTTTTCGATGTAAGCCTGTTTGGTTGGCAAATTTGGTAGTTGATAGCTATTGTATGTAATCTGAGTTTTGACCAAAATTTAATGCAAAGGTCCTGTGATTTGATGAAAAGATTATAGTTGTAATAGTTGGATGTATTGTGCTTCTTTCTTTGCATATGTGCTTCCCTGTTATCTTTATTTCATATCTCTTTTTGTCTATTTCAGAACGAATTATCGAACCTGCGGATTAGCTGTACAATGCCCCTTGTTCACGCCACTTAGACAAAACATTTTCCTCTCAATCTAACTCTGAATTCATCCATAGCGGCACTCTTGAGTTACTTCCTATGTTTTCTCCCACCACACATTACAGTTTACACTGAAGGTTGTTGCTCGCCTAGCCTTATCCTCTCGAATCCAATCACTGAGTCATTTCTTCCGTCTCTTCCTCAGATTGACCCCATAGCCCAAGTCTTACTTTTCTGCGCCAATATAACCAGAACCCATTTTATCATAGGTGTTAAATCTAGCCATTGTTTTCAAAGTCATATCCTGCGCGGAGACTGCGCCATTTTCGAGAGAGCCCTCTGCAGATCTGAAAGGCTAGTTTCGGGTCTCAAAGTTGGTTGAAAAAGTTACCTTCATTGTTTGTTTATCAGTCAAATAGATTTACAGAGTGCTAACATTTTGGCACCGTTGCCAGGGACGAAATTGAATATATTTTCCCTGGGATAACGACAACGTTGTAGTTTGACCCCTGAGGGTAACAGAGGGACAAACATCCATACCGGCTGGAAACCTTACCCTGGCGACTCTAATGTTTTTTTTTTCATTTGGATTTGGAATATATTTTTTTAAATGTGTTTTTTTCTTCATTTAAAAAAAAAATTCAAAGTTTTTCTCTTTTTTATTTATTTATTTTTTAATGTAAATTAAAAAAAAAAAAACTAGTAAATAAATTTTGAAGTGACCATTTAGTATCCAATTTTGGGTTTTTTTTTGCATAGGGATCTATTGTCAAGGTCACAATTTCAATTAGGACGTAATGAGCCATAATTTTAACGTTTAGAAAAAACTTGTTTGCTTTAGTTAGCGTCACCTTTTTATTTAGGTGTTGATTTTAAGGTTTTTTTGAGCAACTATTTGAGTTTTAAGGTCATGCTTGAAAATTGTTGTAATTTTAACCCATGTTAGAAAACATGGTGCTACCAAGCACCACTTTGTGATTCAGGGGTTGATTTTCATGTTTTTTATGCAAAAATATGGGTTTTAAGGGCTAGAGTTCTCATTTTGAGGTCATAGTTCTCATTAAGTTGGTAACTTTGTTGAGTGGGAAACATGCAAGAACTATGTAAATTGTAGATAGGCCTTTTATGTAATATCTCACGGGAAACCCCCAAGTACTTCCCCACTTCATGGATGGTAAATGGAGTAAATCGTCAGCTGTAATAGCCAAATAAATTTAAACATCAATTTATTTCAAAAACTAAGGCAGTAACTTCATAACAGAATAATAATCTTCATAATAATAACTTCAGTAACTTAAATTTAACCACGAATATTAAATTTAATAACAGATTAATAACAATTGCATAATTTTAAATACCTGAACCTGATGCTAATAACTCTCCATTTGTCATTTACCTTCTTGACCGCCGCTGCACTGTAAAACACTACCCAAAACCTAGTTCCTCCCTGCCAACTAGGTAACTTCCTAGCTCCAGGATATCATATGGATATCCTGGCCCCCGTGACCAAAGCCTCCAGCAACCCCGGTGCCTGACTGATACAATCCCACTCCCCAAAACTCCACTCCTCTCTACAAATCCAGAGCCCCTTATAATCGGTCTTATAATCAAAATAAAAAATTGTGAAATAATTAAATATTACAGACCATTATCATCTTTAGTATTATAATGGCAATATAATGTATTGTTAAGGTACTCTTTGTATGTTGTTGCTTTAAACTTCGACTTACTTTGTGTATTATATGTGAGGTAACAGGGGTACCTCTGGAGGTTATAGTGGTAGCGGTTAAAATAGATCTTGGATCTATCATAATTGTCGATTCCACTAGATTAAAAAAAAAAACCTCTATATGATTATGAGAAATCTGCATAGAAAGATGTCTAATAAAAATAACAGTCAATAAAAAAACATGTAGCTCATAACCTTTTTTTTTTTAATAACATATGAAAAAGTGTAAGTGAACAGTACAAGTACAAATAAACATTTTTTTCTCAAACAAACAATCATGATAGTCTAAGTATATTAAGGCCAAGAGACCATACCTTCCCATGAGTGTATATCTTGAATCTAAATCATCCAATCAAAGTTTTGAAATTAAAAGATGCATTAGTGTAAAATTATTTCTGTATATATTCCCCTCCCCTGTATATATTCCTCTCCCCTAAGTCAATGCATAAATCAAAAGTGAAATGACCTCTCGCTGTGGAAATTCGCCACTCCAACATGTCTGGTTCGATTTCATTCACCTCTTGGGGCGAATACAACTTGTATGTCGAAGAGCTCTTTTTGCTTAAACGAACAGAAAGCTATTAGTATATGACATTGAAAATCTAAAGCCAGTTCCAGCATATCCAATCTAGGGTGTAGAAGTATGGGTTTTATTTCCTTTTCCCCAAGTTGGAGTTTGAGCAGATTCAGTTATTGTGCCAGTGAATATGTTAGCTTTAGAGCAAAATACTACAAAGCCCATTCAATAAACAGTTCCACTAGCAGCATAGGTGTAGGCACTAGTAGATAGAAATCCATAG
>ML794517.1:539220-551515 GCA_009831015.1 Picea engelmannii
CGTGCGCCATGTAAAGCTAAAGCTAAGTCACACCCATACTCAAAGTTTCAATGATGCTTTTTAATGTGACTTACAAGGCTATATATTCAAATTTCACCCTGCTTTACAGCAATGAAAAATATTCAAGTTTCACCATGTTTATTCAAGATATTCAAGTTTCTCTTTTTTTTTTTTTCAATTCAACTCTTCTTTTTTTTCAATTCAACTCCTTTTTTTTTTTCAATTCAACCTCCTTAAGCCATTCAAGATTAGTCTGTTTAGATTATTGTACATTTCGTCGAAGAGATTGAGCCGAATATTTACACTGAGTGATGTGAAATCAACCAAATATTAAATAATGTTCGCTTAACTTATTAAACAAATTTTATTATTATATATTCAAATTTCACCAAAAATCGATTATAACCAATGTTCTTAGGGTTCTACCAACCAAATTAATAGACTCGTATGATAAAAAATTCAATCAAAGTTACAGTTCAATGGGAACTCTAATTTTGGATACCATCAAATTTAGCAAAGGGAAGTTTAATATAATTACATTATTTTATTTTTATATTTTTTTTCCAAAAAGAAAATTGCTAAATTATATTAGATATAATTATATTGCTCAAAAAGAAAATTGCTCAATTATATAATATCTAATAGATAATTATATTAGATAAAACCTGTAATATTATTCATGATAAAGTTTAAGGGTCACATTCAGATAATTACAAAATATATATATGCTCTGTGCTTTCCAATTTTAAAAAAAATTAACAAGTGAGTAAGCAACATGTCCAAGCTAAAGATTGCCTGATTATTTAGACTACATCCGATCACAAGAAAATAGAAACAGCAAGCCCAAAAAAAATGATCTTTTGCCAAATAGTGAAATATGATCTTTTGCCAAATAGTAAAATCCCCGCTAGAACAGATGGATGTGATTTTTGGGACCCTCTGTGCCATTCAGCCAACTGAAATAAGTGATTCTGCCTTTAGATTCCAGAGATGATTGCTTAGAGAATAAGTCTGCCTCCTTGTTGTGATCCCTATATATATATATATATGCAAGCTTAACTCTTGAAAAACTTTAATTAAATCCAACACTTTGATCTTTTAGCCTTCAATTGCACATGTTTGTAATCTACCTTTTTTTTAGCCAATCTATGACCACCTTTGAATCCGCGAGGACCTGAAGTCTTTGCAATGTTGCCTGGACTCATTTTTACATGTCTTATGATTAATAAGAAAATCAAATACATTAATAATGATATTTTGGAAAATATTTTTATAATTATAACATTTCATATTTTTAAATACTAAAAACATGAGTTTACATTGTTTATAACTATTGGTTTATGATAAGGTAAAAGTTTAATATATGATGATCTTTTTATTAATTTGAGTGTACACAAAATAGTGGTCCTTCTACTAATATAATGATTGATTAACTGCAAAGTAAATATGCATACAAGTCTTTAACTAATATTATCACTCCATTCGAAGAGATCCAATACTAATAATTATCTATGCTATGACTGTTTATGTCTCGAGCATGACCACTTAAGAAAATGTGAAAGGGAGTAAGAGAAATGGCCGATACCACTGGAAGGATCCCTCTTTGGTTGATAGGTANTGTAACTGGTATTATCGTGATTGGTCTACTGGGTATCTTTTTCTATGGTTCATATTCTGGATCAGGGTCATCCCTATAGTAGGGGAAATGCACTTACTATGGGAATACTATACATGCGAAAGTGACAAATAAATAAGGCCTTACCCTTCTAGATAACTTAACTACTTTTATTATAAAAATATTAGGAAATTTTGAACTACTTGTATTAATCAATGTAGATCCATCATAACCCCTAATGAAATATTTGAAAATGCATACTTGGTTGCAAGTTTTTAACTAAGACAATTTAACTACTTTTATTATATAAGTATTAGGAAATTTCCAACTACTTGAATTAATCAATGTAGATCCATCATAACCCTTAATGAAATATTTGAAAATGCAAACCATCACATCACACACATGGGTAAATGCTACCAAAGTATGATATATACTCCTAAACTATAGGGACTTTATTGGACTCGAGCTTATGACCTCTCAATGATCTTTGTCTTGAAATTAGTTGGTTCAAATCCTTTAAGCTAACCCACTAGGCTTATATTTTTTTCTTTCCAAGCAAAAATCAACAATATATGCATTTCAAGAGAGAAATGACAATAGTACATTTTGTAAGTGTAGAACATATAATTACTTCTTGCCTAAATTCTTAACCAAAAATATCACATTTGAAATTGCTCATAACCTTGGGATTTATATAATCATCACCAAAACATCATATTCATTATAAACCAAAGTTTGCATAAAAGTAAAAAAACCAACAACCATGTGAAGTAGAGAAAAACAATATAATCTTTCTTACTAGGTTAGAAACTATAATATAGAAAGCTCTCAAACTGTCCATGTGTCGCATATCTCATATCATATCCTCTAGCAAAGATCTAGACAAACAATTGTCTTTGAGTTATAGAAGAGGAAACCTCATTTTTAATCTCAATTAGATCAAGAGCACAGTCTTGACCATCAACTACCTTCTTGGACAACTTGTTTTCTAATACATTAATCTCATGGAAGATATGATTGCATCTAAAGAAAGAAAATACACTTACTTTAATTTGGGTGATAATATGGGATAAATTGATATCGTGGTTTGAAAATCTCCATTCAACCATCTAATCTCCAAGGCTCTCCATAAATTTGCAACTTACTAATGCCCTTATCCATTGTTATTCTTTTTAGTATTAAATTGCATTGAGTTTATCCATATTGTTGCTACCTCTACCTAGGTTGCAAGTGAAAGATATCCTATGATTGTCAAAGAAAAAGAGAAGGTCCCCTTCCCCACTCATCCCTAGGATCCCCCTCAATGCTCCTTAAAAAAAAAGGATTTTCTTTTGTCAATATCCAATTGATTGATCTACCTTGGCACCTTAGGCTTCATTGTATTATTGATCCCTTCATAAACATATTAAATTTGATCGAACACATGTAGGGGAGAAAGGAAAGTCTCGTAGAAGATTGCATTGATCATTCCCATGAATACAACCCAAAAAACAGTTAAATGGATAGCTTAATGTTCCGCTACACTCTTGTCATCCATCCACTAAAATGATAACCTATAAAAAGATGGTAGGTAGTCTCACTGTAGTTTTTGCATAAAGCACAAAAGGTTGGACCTTATCATCGTCTTCTCAACAAAATTTCAAAAGTAAGTACCTTGTTTGATAAGGATAACCACATGAACAACCTAGTCTTATGAGGAACCCTAACCTTCCAAAGTCTTGGACCACCACCATTTCAACTCTTCCCCCCGCCCTCTCCCCTTCCAAAACAATGGCACTATAAACAAGTCGAGTACTATATCTACCTCACATTTTTTTTTTTAACCATAGTAGCATGTCAGCTTCATTTCCATAGCTTTTTTCCAATAGAAAATTCGCACAAAATTATATTAGTGTATAAGTTTTTTTACATCTGCAAGGATTCTTCATCATAATGATCTCAGCTGATCCAGCTAATCACTATTCTGTCACAATCCAAAAAGGATCCAAATAGACTAACTATTTAGTCATCCTGTTCCAAAAAGGATCTTTTACATAAATACTATGAAAAGATAATCTAAAACATAAGGACGAGGTCTCCACAAAAATCATTACTTATACCATGTTCAAAAACCTGAACCGACTCAAGACAAATTCCATTAAAAAGGTATTAAATGTGTTGGAGGACCTGTCGTCCCACTATCCCAAGTGTAAAAAAAAGTAAGATACTCTGCCTTTGGGTTCCAAAAGTGCTTTCTTTGATAGGTTGTCAGCTTCCTTATTGAATTCTCAAAATATATGATGAAAGCAGATTCCTTGAAATATAAACATCAATTCCTTTGTTTTGTGCTTCCATCCTTCGATGTCGATAGCCTGTAACTTACCTCTGTGATTTAATCAATCAATCACAACCTTTGAGTCTCCCAATATCTGAATCTTTTGAATATTCCACTTCTTTGCTAGAATAAGAGTGGCCCATACACCCATGAGCTCGGCCTTGGTGTTTGTACCATTCCCACAATTAATATACCACCTGTAAACAGTTGAATCTGGAAGTTTTATGACTCCTCCGACTCCACACATCAAGCCACTTGATATGGATGCCCCGTCAAAACATGCGATAGTGTCACCATCAATTTGTGTAATTGAACAAGTTTTAATGGTGTTTATTTTTAGAGGAGGAGTAGGTCTGTTAAGTGAACCGAGAATATTGTATACCACTTCCCAAATCGAGGGAGATTTCTCATAAAAAATAACCTTATTTCTCTCGATCCAGATAAACCAACAGGTAAGAGCCACCATCTTTTTCGATACAGACTTGTCCTTCGTCCAAGTATCTATACAATCTGATAGAGAGGATCCTGCCCAAGATTTTTTATTTTTTAGAAAAGGAGTGATTCTAGCCCAAACTGACTGAGTGAAGGTGCAATGAAGGAAAAGGTGGTCGATATCTTCAGAATTGTGCTTGCACAAAAAGCATAAATCAGGTCCTTCCCAACCCTTTTTTTGAAGGACATCCCATGATAGAATCCTATTTTCAGCTACCATCCAGATAAATAATTTAATCTTCAGTTGAAGTTTCCATTTCCAAATATTAACCTTCCATCCCTGCCAAATTGGAAAATCCTAAGTTGAGATAAGTGAAGAATAAATATTTTTTACAGTGAAGTTTCCAGTGGAGTCACCTCCTGTCCATAATAGAGTATCAATGGTATCATAGAGAGAAACGCTCACACCCACAAGTTATTTAACATAGATATCACATTCGGATGCTAGAGTTCTAGATAATCCCAAATCCTTGCTCCTTAACCAATTCTTAGCCAAAGTAATGGGATCTCGGGTTGTCGATGCTTTAGCCAATACAGTGATCCTTTGTTGATTTAATTGAGTGATGAGCTCTTCCAAGAGAAAGGATCTATTGTCTATGCCTAGGATCTGATCTCTAGAAATATAAATGAGATGCCCTGTACCTGGTCGCTAGCTGAGCCAATGTGTTATCACATGTACAAATCGGGTGAGACTAGACCACATTCTAGATGTTGAGTAATGATTATGAGTTTCCAGCCTGAACCAATTGATGACAGTATTATTTGGCAAGTATTTATCCATTATTACTTTATGACAAATGCCTTCCTGCATTAGAACCTACCAAAGAGGGTTTACTGTCAAAGCCGTGTTGAAATGGACAAGGTTACGAAACCCCCAACCACCATTTTTCTTTGGTATTGACATGATATCCCATCTATAGAGGTGATACTATTGAGTATCTTTATGACCATTCCAGAGGAAATGGAACATCGGTTTTCTGATCTTGCATAATACAGTGTGTGGAATAGCTTCCATCGACATCTAGTATACAGGTTGTCCTTCCAACATAGTTTTTACTAAAATGTATCTACCACCCAAAGAGAGCCACCTGTATAACCATGAACTGATATTCTTCATTAGTTTGATCACTAACCACTCTCAGTCTTCTGCCCTATGTGCTCCAGTCTTTAAATAGTAACCCAGATATCTTAATCCGATGGAGAGATCACTAAAGTTATAAGGGAGGAAATTCTTGAACGATAATAGTTCAGCTTCCGAGAGACCTTCATAATGGACTGTAGTATTTGTTTGATTAACCATAAGTCTCAAAGCTTTACAAAATAAACTGATAATATAGACAATTTCCTTCCATTCTTGTAAATTTGCCTTTGACATAATTAATACATCATCCACAAACAATAAATGAAGGATTTTCATCAATCGAGATACTTTTATACCTATTAGTGTACCTTCATTAAAGTTGTTTTTCAATCAAATATTGAGGCTTTCCATAACCAAGATAAAGAGTAATGGAGATAAATGACAGCCTTGTCACAGTCCCCTACCGCTCCTAAAGAACTATTTTGCCTTGCCATTGAGTAACACTGCATAAGATGATGATGTAACGCAACCCATGATCCAATTTGTCATCTGGATCCCAAATCTCACTTTTATTAATGTCAATCTTAAATGTTCCCAGTCAATGCAGTCATATGCCTTCCTTAAGTCCAATTTTAAAATAAGAGATTTTAATTTTTTCTTCTTTATGTTGTATATGCTCTCATGTGTCATGCCAATTGCATCTTGAATCCGCCTACCTTGTAAAAAACCCAACTGTTCAGCAGAGAGGGACCTAGACAAAATCGGTTTTATCCGATTGGCAATGATTTTTGAAATCATTTTGTAACACAGATTGCACAATGAAATCGGGCGAAAATAATCAAAGGTGGTTGGATTAATTGTCTTCAATATCAATGTGAGGAATATCGAATTTATACTTCCCAAAATTGACCCAAGCCTTCTCGATTCCTCCACCATTGTGAGGAGGTCTTCCCCAACTAAATAAAAAAAAGAAAGTAAAAAACTCAGTCGTCCAGCCGTCCGGCCTGGACTCTTATCCTTTTTGAAGTGAAATATAATGTCCTTTAATTCCTCCATTGTAACAGGATTATACATTATACAAGATTCCTCAACACTTAGCATCCGGGGAAACAACTCAATAATCTTGAATTGTTCAGTAGTCTTCGAGACGATCACGACCTTGTAGAAGTTTTGGAAATAATGAACCGCTTCCTGCTTTAGTGATTCATGTTCAATAATTTTTACACCATTCCCAATAGTGATCTCCCACACATGCTTTCGAATCCTACTATGGCTAGCATAGTTGTGGAAAAATTTAGTATTATTGTCCCCGCTCTCCAACCAAGTAGCCCTGCTATAGAGTCTCCACTGTTCTTCAACCCCTCTTAAAATTGAATTTATTTCTAGTTCCAACTGCCAGAGAAGTTTACCTTCTTTAAGATTTGTAGGATATTTGGCCATTCTCATAATCACTTCCTTTATATCAGATTCTAAATTCATCAACTTTTCTTTCTTCTTGGTCATACTTGCTTTATACCATAATTTTGCTTGAGACTTTAGAACTTTTAATTTCCAAACCAGTCTATTTTGTCTGCCACCTTCTGATAAGAAGATGAGGTCCTGTCAAATATTTTGAACTAGTTCCACATAATCTACATCATTTAGCTAATGAGAGTTTAGTTTGAATGGATAGGCCTTGTAATAGGGAGGAATCTCCAGCTGTAAAAGGACTGAAGCATGATCAGAGATATAAGGAAACTCAACCCAAGACCTATACAGGCCAACAAGCGTTAATAAATCTTCTGATACAAGACATCTATCCAATCTCCTAGCAACAACATCATTCCCAGAACTTCTGTTCCTCTAAGTGGGAACACATTTTTCCGGTTTAATGTCTATAATCATTTTAGACATAAATAGATCTCTATAATAATCATCATTTGATCCAGACACAGTAGATCCTCCCCAGACCTCATCCGAGGAAAGAATAATATTCAATTCGTCTGTAATGATCAAATTTTTAGTAGCCAATAAACCACTATCTACCACTGATCGCCAGAAGAGTTTCATGTCCGTGCACAGGCCATATATGTTAAGCAAAGCTATCTCCCTCTTATTTTTGTAACACCTGCTTGTTAACAGAATGCCACCAATAGTAAGAAAGGGCATCAGATCATATAAATTAGGATCCCAAGAGACTAATAATCCCCCCGAAGTACCCACATAATTTACAACACATGATACCCAGGAAGGACGAATATGGTGCATGAAATCTCTTGCTTTCTGTGCAATAACGAATGTTTCTTGAAGAAAAACAATTTCAGGTCGAGTATGATCCACAAGTCGTCGAAACGAGGCAGCTTTGAAGGTGCCTCCAATCCCTCTTATATTTAAGGATAGCAATAACATCACTTAGCCTGTGCCAGATCTTTCATTGCTCTAAGAGCCCCACTATCAATGGAGGAAGGGATTGTGTCATCTGTCCAAGAGGAAACCACCAATTTTTTACGGCTGCTATAGGTCTTCACAGGGGAATGTTCAATGCTAAGACCTCTTGACCAGAAAAATTATTTCTTATTCACTTCGGAATGTACCTGTGAAGTATTATCCCCCGTGTCGGAAGAAGGATCAATGATCGCCTTACCCATATAAGTAGGAAGTTTAATAGTAGAGTTTATATCCCGAATGTATGGGATCAGTGAGTCAAGAACCACATCGAGGGTGGACTCCTCCTCCTCCGATCTCTAAACCCAGGTTCCATCATTGTATCAATCAACTCCGAAGGAGAAAGGGTTGGGGAAGTAGTCGGAGAATGAGATCTACTCAGCTAAGGTGAAGTAGACTGAACTGATATTGAAGAAGTAGTAGCAAGTGAAACATGTTTATGTGTAGGTATTACCCCTGAAACTAAGGATGGGGAAGAAGTTTGTTCTTTAGGACTCTCAGAATCCACTAAATAAGAAGCATGTGTGACTGTGCCTCCCTCAATAATCCCCTTAGTATAGGAAGTGGATAAATGAAGCCATCGTGAATTATCTAGGGCGTCCCTTTCCCAAAGTGTTAATGAAGAATATAGTGTAGGACAAAGTATTTTTAACTTACATGTAAGTGATGGCGAAGCCTCCATCTGGCTACCTGGCTCAGTACCATAGTGCATTGGCTCACTTCCACAGGAATCCACTTCTGTAACATATTCAAGTGGGTCTTTTTGTAAGAGACTGTCCTCCGAAGATTCTTCTCCCCCCTTACCAGCACACTCTCGTCGAAGATGGCCAGTACATCGACATTGAATGCAGCGGAAGGGTATTCCAATATAGTCAAACCATTGTGTTAAATGACAACCCCTCCATTCTATGTCTAAAACCTCAGGTAGCCCTCCGTGTAAATCCATTTCCACTAAAACTCTTCCAATTTTCCTAGAGGAATTATCCAAGGTTTGTGTGTCCAGTGTAATAAACTTCCCCAATACATCTCTAATCGCTCACCGAGCCCCTTCGTTCCATAAATGCATAGGTAAATCCGTTAGTAATACCCACAGGTGGCAGAACTGAAAATGTTCAGTCATTGGGTTAAAGGCCACCTGACACCTTTTCAGCATAAGGCTACTACCCCCATGAACCCAGAACTTACTCAGCAGAAGGGATGCATCTTTAAGGGTTCTACAAATAAATCCCATCCATCCCTTTGTCAGGTAAAGAATTTACGACGTGTAGCCGAGAATGTTCTCCCAGTGGGAATCAAACCAGGCTTGTACATGATTTTTTCTCAGGTAGGAGTAGGAGAATCTACCTACCAAGCCACAGAGGGCCAGTCTACACGTCTCTTTGAGGCCCACGTCCGAACACAACACCATTTTTCGAGCCTTCCTGTTAGCCTTCCACGCTTTCAGCCTGACTCCAATCGGGTTTGGAGATTTGTGGGATTTCCGCAAGCTATCCAACGAAACCCTGCCTTTATCACCTAGTTGTCTATCTTGAACTGTCTGTGACCCTTCAACTGGAGAAATCTGACCCTAAGTAGTAGGGGAAAAGGTAAAAGGAATAGTGGAAATATCTGCAACCTGGGTGAAGGTAATGCCTGAAGCAGATGATTGTTTTGAAACATTAAACCCAGGTGTCGTGAACAATTCAGGTGACGAGTGGAGTAATGAGCCAGCTACACCCCCCAATGAATCCACCTTAGTGAAAAGACCATCCTGACTCCATTCGGCCTCATCCTCTGTGCTCATTAGTGCCATGACGTTTTCACCTATGTCATCACCAACTTGGCTTAACATATGAGCACCACTTGTTTAACACTAAATTGTGTTTTAAACACAGTTCAGTTTCCTAGACAGGAAATAAATGCATTCAAACCTAGGCCCGAGTTCCACTAAACTAGTCCTAAAATATAAAATCACTTCAACCACCGCTAAACATCCAAGGAGGATAGCCAACACTATAATGGAGAAAACTAAATAGAAAAACGACGAAGAGAATCACCAAGCTAATTCCAACTTAACACTATAAAAAGTATACTACGCAGCGAAGGCTAGTAAAATCCTCGTCAACCTTTCAACGCCAAGTATGGCGATAGTCCAAACTTACACTTCCCAGTAATCGATGGCCCACCATTGATGGAATGAATCCATTCTCGTTTTCCCACCCAATTACAGAGCCCAAAACTTAAACTTGAAATCTCCTTCATTTTTGTAGCTTGATAAAAAGAGAATGTAGTTTTCATATAAACACCCACCATTCCCTTGCTTACTAACCCTATAAGTCTATTTGTTGTAGTTTTCCACCCTTTTTCCACAATGATGCATTAATAACATTATGAACACCTTCCACTAGTAAACATTATACTCATTGATTGAGGGGTAAGTTACACAGACCACTAAAATGATTTCAATTAATCAAGTAATCTATTAATAAGGTTGCATTATGTAATGATGTATATGTTTCAACCAAACACCATGTATATTGCGTTGTTTCAACCAAACACTCCATGTATATTGCGTTAACTAACATTTATAGCTTACCATTTTAAATATATGGATAGTAACCCAAATTCTCATTAGTTCACTATCCTATGAGGATTAGTCATATGAATGTATTAAAAATTCCAAATAATATCATTGTGATCATGAATTTTGTATGGTAAAGAGTATCACAAAGAAGATACCAATAAATTGATACTATGTCATCTCTTTAATTGATGTAATATTACTGAAAGTAAATTAACGAAGTTTTAATTCAAAAGTTTTAATTAAAATTCGATAGTAAATTATATATATATTTGTGGTATTTTAAATTGTTTTATATTATTTTTTTATATTAAAATTAATGTAATTATGTTTTAGTAAGGATATGATTGTGGTATGAGTGTTAATATTGACCAAATAAAAGTTATACTCATTACATTTAAAAAGATTATTTATAATACTTTTGTATATGATAATAATAATTTGGAGAAAATGTTTTCATGTAAATATCTTGGCATTATTATTCATCACAAGCTTAATTGGAACTATAACATTTAGAAAATGATAAATGGAGGGTGGAAACTTGGAAATCTTATTATGGACTTGGAAACAGTTGTAAATCAACATATATTTGGATATGGGATAAGAAAAAACTCATGTTTGAGACTCTCATCATTTGTGTTATCTTATAACTTATAAATTCAAAATTAAAGGCAATACACCCTATGCTATCCTCCTAATAGAAGGAGTCCTTTGTCCCATTGAGAGCATGACTATGACTCGGTACCCAATGCACAAGAATAAGATAAACAACATGGAAAACAAGAGGCTTCCCAAAATTGCTTCAAACCCCCGTCAAAACCACATATGACTCAAACGAGAGGTTGGCATAAAGATGCCAAGTTTTGGATAAATCATTGGGGTTTGAATCATTATGTAGAATAACGATAATATTAACAATATTATTACACCTAAGTTTAATGAGAAATTGTGGGGGATAAAAAAATTAGAGGATAAAAGAAAATTAAGATACTATAAGGAGGTGATCAACCATAATCTTGAAGACCACAAGTATCTCTTTATTTTGACTAGTGTAAAGAAGAAAATCAACATTGCTAAAATAAGAACAAATTTTCATGAGATCCATAGTGAAACTAGGCATTGGACAATTCCCAAAACATTGCGGGATGAAAGAATCTATCATCTTTATGACACTAGAGGGTTGAAGATGAAAAACATTTTCTCTTAGAATGTCCTATGCATACCCAAATTAGATCTCAATTTTAAATGATTTGTCTCAATACCAACCTTCGGAACTTTCTAACTCATCAAAACTATGGTGATTTTGAAATGCTTCTCTTGATGTTTTTTGAGCACAGAAATAAAATTCTAAAAATATCCAAGTAATCTCATACATTTCTTAAAATCCAATAAACAAATTTTGATCTCAATAAACATTAACCATCACCAACATCATCATTATCATTTTTCTACATACATTACAATCAATTAAAATATTTTTAAGAAAATTATAATTAAAAATTTTATACCAAATTTTATTTTATATTATTTATAAAAATTAATTTACAATAAAATATAAACCTTTAATATATTATAATTTTTATATTAATAAAATATTTACAATATCATAACTTTTTATTAATATAATAATTAATTTATTATAAAATTTACTCTTTTTGATATAGATGGCTCTGCGCGAGAGGATCTCAACGCGGCTAGGGTCTAAACCCTAGCCGCCCGCACTGGTTATCGTTTGCAGGGGCGAGGAAATCCGCGGGGAGCAGCCGACCAGGGTACCATTAGTTTGCAGGGGCGAGGCTATGCGAC
>ML794517.1:552447-578155 GCA_009831015.1 Picea engelmannii
GGGATGGGTTTCCCAAGACGTTCACAAGAAGGTTGGCAGCACTGTTAGAGGTCACCAACCTTCTTTAGATATGTAATTTTCTGATTCAGGTCTGCCTGAAAACCGATCAATGCAACATAACCGTTCTCGTTAAAAAAAAAAATAAAAAAAATTTACTACCTAATAATTCAAATACACCCCTTTCAAATATATTACGATGAATAAAAACTTAAATAGACTT
Source organism: Picea engelmannii (assembly GCA_009831015.1). Lineage (NCBI taxonomy): Eukaryota > Viridiplantae > Streptophyta > Pinopsida > Pinales > Pinaceae > Picea > Picea engelmannii. The sequence goes on from ML794517.1 coordinate 552,668, forward strand.
TCACATCAACACTTTACAAAACCTTTTGCTTATCATTCTTCTGCGAGCCGTTGCATCTCTTTTTTTTGTTTTTGATTTTTTTTTTATATTAATTAAATTTATATAATAATAATAATAATTTAATTTTAAGGTCACAATTAAGTTAGACATTAAATTAGTGTATGAGATCTTTTTTTTGGAATAAATGATTTGGTATATTAGATCTTCTTATTTGTAGGATAAATGACTTGGTATATGAGACCCTCTTTAACTTCTTCTTTGTAGAGATTTGACTACTAAAGTCTACAAAAATGTACATACCTTATCTCTTTATAAATTTAAACTTATAACCTTCGAAAAAAAAACATAATCTTAACCATTAAAATAAATCAATCACCAATTTCATATTAATTAAATTCTTTTTTCTTTTACTTTTCCTAAACCTTTCTTCCTTTCTTTTGATATTTTATAGAATAATCAATGGTTCCCTTCATATTGAAATTGAATTTATATAGAGTGAATCACCAACAAATTTCATATTAATTCGACACTGAATCACCAAAAATGTGAATTTTAAATGGTTATTTTCGCTTCACTCATTGTACCACTTTCTTTCCTTTAGAACATTTTATTTTCTTCGTTTTATGTGATTCAAGTGGATAAAAACTTATTTAATATTCTTTGAGAGAGTAAGGGAATAGTGGATAAATTATTCCTTTGACTTCCATGTGTTACTTTCAAGAAAATGACATATGAATATCTAATAGTGAAGGTTCAAAGATGGACCTAATTGCCATGTAGATGGGGTATAGGAATCATGCTATCATTAATTATTTGCACATGCCATCTCATTTCTACATGCCATATGTTGAGGTGTGTGATATGATTTGGTACCGACTTTCCTCACATGCATGTCACTCTTTATGTTTTTAAATAAAAAGGCATTAAAATTGAGTCATGAACGTGCACATCATGATAAGATCGCACACAATATAACTAGATTGATCTATAGATATCATGTCATTAGTTTGTGTTTTGTGGGTTACCATAATTGGGGTCAATTACTTACTAGGCGCAGGCTCGAGTAAGATGGAGCACGAGGTTCCCTCTAATGGTGGTTCGGTCCTATTGCAGGTCCAAATATGGCGGAGAGGCCTTGTCGTTTGGGTCTTTTTGGCCTAGGGTTAGTTAGTAGTTTGAAGACGGTCAACTTAGATAGGTGTTTAGTTGTGTTAGAGAAAGTTTTAGTTAAGGGGGCATTTATTTTCTTTTGAGCATTTTTATTGTGGAGCCAAGGAGTTTTTAATGTTATCCTTGGGGGGAGAGCTTGAGACGATGGGAGGAGCACTGGAGCTTCTTGGTTCATGAGGCCTTTACTGCCTAGTTTATGGTAGTAGGGTTTTGTTAGGTGAGTGTTTTAAGACCACCAGGCCTGATCCTGACAGGGTTAAGCATTAGCGGTTGGGTTAAGGACAAATCAGTATTATCCACTTCAGAGCTCCTGTAGTCTTTTAGTTAGTGCTTGATAGGTGGTGGTTTTAGAACGTTCCAGTTATGGATGTTGAAGTCACTGCACTTATGAGTGCAGATGATGAAGCTATCTAGAAACATGCCAATCTTTTTAACTCGGACCTTGAGTACTTTGCCCCCCAGTCTATCAAGGGTTCTTTTCACTCTACACAAGATCCGAGGTCTCTTCGAAGATTACCAAACCTACCGGAGGGTGGTGTATTAGCGCCCGAACTTGTTTCTGTTGCGAAGTCTCAACAAAATACCAGTGATCTCCCTTCAGGGAAGAAAAAGTGATTGTTTCAGCGGTTTGATGAATTTTACATGAAGGAGGGAGGTCCAGAACGCATGTACATGAGGAGAGACATGGGTCGCCTGAAGTCGTGGAAGGAAAACAAGACGAAGAGAAGATTTGTTATGGGTTCTGATATCAGGCTAGAGGGTGCATGCACTATGGTTCTGTGTATGCTCGTCAGGAGACTATCCTATCGAAAGCTCAGTCATATGTCCCTTGAAGATTGAGTTTCAGTGAATTGGAAACCTCTTTTAGGTTATAGTCCGGAGGTTTTCTACCTATCGCATGGCTGGTTCGAGTTTAGGTGTAGGAACTTTGAGGATTCCTCACTATTGCTGGAAAAACTTTGGGTGGTGGATGACGGGAGCATAATGTTAAAGAGGTGGCGAATAAATTTCGACCCCTCTCGGGAGTAGTTTCAACTCCGACACCTGTGGGTGTTACTCCCTGGTCTACCTCTGCAGTGGTGGAATAAAAAATCCCTTGTGGATGTGGCAAATAATTTAGGTAGGTTCATTGCAGTGGATGAAATAACTCTTACAACATCGGATAAACGCATATGCAAAGTGTTGGTAGAGATTGATATTCATGCAGGGCTTCCGGAGACCATCGAGCTGGAGTGGTGTGGTTTGTTGAGGTGTCAAATGGTCGATTCCGTGGGTATCCCTTTTCGTTGTTCACGATGCTGACAAACTGGCAACCTTCGCAGGGACTGCCTTGGGGGCTTTGTTGAAGAAGAGTCTTCTGACTCCTCGCTGCTCTATAGACCCACCTGTGAAGATCCTCCGGAGGTAACTTCAAGTGATTGAATCGGTTTCAACCTGGGAGTCGAGTTTGTCAGTAGTGGTGGGACTGTTAGCAACTTCTTAGGTAAGTTGAGAACTCCCTATCCTTCTCTTTTTTTTCTCTTTCCTCCTGGAAACTTGATACGTTGGATAAGACTGTTGGAGCGGGGGAGGACTGTAACCATGACTTTGAGCCTTTAGAATCACAGGACATGGACTATCTTCCACCTTTATTTCCTCTTGTTTCTTCACAGGTCAATAACAAGACCCCTTCTCCTAGTGTTAGACAGATTGGAGGCTGAGAGCCCGTTAGTTTTCCTTTGAGATAGTTAGATAGTCCTGCTCCTATTTTTTCAGAGCCTCCCTCCTTGCCTTTGTCTCCATATTTGGATGGCATTTCTAGTCGGGGGTTTTCTTCTAGTACTTCTTTGTTGAGGCACTGTCCCTCGGAGGGCTTGTGCCTAATACCTAGTACTAAACAGACACTTTGTGTGGGGAATGAAGTCCTTGGTTCTTCAAAACAGGAAACTCGACGCTGCTCAAGTTTTTCGAGGGATGGAGTTGGGTGAAAGTTCTATCGATACAGTCTTGGATTCTTTAGTTCCAGATCTAAAGGAGCTCCCCGAGCCGCTGCCTCTTCCTAATTTTCTAGGTAAGACCGTTGTTTCAACTATTTTCACTGAAGGCCCCCTAAATAGAGATGCTACTTCAACCCGGGAGGGATCGAGAGCTTCCATTGGTAAGGTTTTTTCCTAGTCTAGAGGACTGGTTTGCGAGATTTCACCAATTAAGACTCGAAGTGCTCAGAAGAGAGTTGAATTTGTTTCTTTGGATTTAGATAATATTTCTACCTCGGTTACTGATCTTGGGGATCTTAAAGGCATCAAAGCCCTAGCATGCGCTAAGTCATGATTCTAATGTCTTTAAGTATCAGGGGAGTGGGGGGATACCTGAAAATGGCCTCCGTGCAGAGAGTTCTAAAAAATACTCTTCCAGACATTATCTTCTTGCAAGAGACTCTGGTTGATGAAACCAGGGCTAGAACTTTCTTATCGACTCTAAGACACTATTGGTATACAACAGTTGTGAATTCTGTGGGAAAATCAGGGGCTTTTTTGGTGGCTTGGGATCCATCAAAGTTTGACCTCAAACATTATGTTTGTTGTGGTGGTTTACTTGTGACAGGTTCCAATTATGAGCTGAAGGAGAAGATTTCATTTTTAAATGTGTATTGTCCATGCAGTGACAGAAAAAATTTCTAAGAAAAGATAGGTGATAGGGGTATTCTTTCTCTTAAACATCTGATAGTGGCTGATGATTTTAATTTTACCATGAATGAAGGTGAAATCTGGGGGGATGTAGTACAACCCGATCCGTTGGCGTTGTTTCTAAAAGATTTGTTCCAGGAAGGAGGACAAGTGGATATTTTGTCGGATGAGCTTGTGCCAACATGGAAAAATGGAAGAATGGGCTCGAATTGCATAATGTAAAGATTAGACAAGGCATTTGTTGCCTCTGACCTATTGAGGATTGTAGGAAGATTTCATTCTTGGGTGGATTTTCCCTATATCTCAGATCACGCTCCAATTTTGTTGCAACTTGATGGTAGTAGTCAGCGCAAAAACTACCATTTCAAACTAAACTCGCGGTGGTTATATGAAGAAGATTTCACACATATTGTAAATGAGGTTTGGAAGGATCCAAAAATTTTACAAGAACCAGGTCTTCAATGAAGATTGGTCTGGAAGATGAAGATTTTAAAGATTGTTATAAAAACTTGGGTGATACGGAATAAAACCCATACTACTTTGAGATTAGGACAATTGGAATCATATTTACATAAGCTTTAGCAAAGTTCATTAACAAACTTAAATAATCAGGAGTTGACATGCCAAGTAAAAGTCCTGGAAGCATAGAGATTCAAAATCTTAACAACCTAAAAATATTTATGGAGACAAAGAAGCTGGGTGATTTGGCTAAAGAGCGGTGATCAGAATACCAAAATTTTCCATCACTTTGCTAGTAATAGAAAAAATCGAAAACAGATTTGGGAGATCCAGGATGAGACAGGCCAGGAAGTTTCGAGTCGAAATGTTTTAAAATTAGAGGTTGTTAAATTTTTCAAAAACATTGGATCGGTTTTGGGCGTCCTTGGAGAAGATCAAACTTTATTAGCTAGTCAGTTCCCCAATTTAGTTATAGAGGAAGATTATTTTCTTTTAGACAGAAATTGTACTAAAGAGGAACTGTTGAACATTCTAAAGGCTTTTGCAAAAGATAAAAGTCCAGGCCCTGATGGCTAGACTGTGGAATTTTTCCTCCACTATTTTGATTTGGTTGGGGAGGATCTACTAGGGATGGTCGAGGAATCTAGGACGAAGGGAGAGGTTATAAAATCATTAAATTCTACTTTTCTTGTTTTAATCTTGAAAGTAAATAAGCCATTAACTTTTCGAGACTTTCGACCCATCTCTCTTTGTAACCTCTGTTATAAAATTTTTGCTAGATTTTGGAAAATAAGCTTCGACCTATTCTTTCTCGTGGCCTATTGGAACAACTGGGATTTCTATAGGGGAGACAAATTATAGATGCAATTGACATGGCATAAGAATGCCTTCATAGTATTAAGAAGAAGAATTTAAAAGCTCTCATCTTAAAGCTTGATCTAAAAAAGGTATACGATTACATCAAATGGGATTTCTTAAGATTGATACTTATCAAAGGCAGTTTTGGTTTGTTGGTAACAAACTAGATAATGAGTTGTGTTACTTTTGTAACTTACGCAGTTTTGGTCAATGGGGAGCCAACAAAACTTTTTCACAGAGTAAAAGGGATAAGGTAGGGGTGCCCACTGTCACCACTATTATTCATCCTTGTGATGGAGGGTCTTGGTATTCTTCTCAAGAAGGGTAAGGTCACAGGGAAGTTGACTGGTGTGAAAGTAGCTAGAATTGTTAATATTCTTCATCTTTTCTTTGTCGATGATGTGTTGATAATGTCCAGAGAAAATATCGAGGAATGGAAGGAGATAAAAAGAATTCTGAAGACTTTCATTAGTGTTACTGGCCTAGAGATAAACATTGAAAAGCCATATTTTCATGTTGTGGGCATGGATAATTATAGTCTGGCTCCTTTTAGAGATATTTTTCCATATAACTTATTTTCTCTTGATGAAGACTTTAGGTACCTGGGTTACTTTCTTAAGCCTTCTTGCTATAAACCGGAGGACTGGCGTTGGCTCATTAAAAAGTTTGAATGGAGAATAGATCATTGGTGCAACCAATGGCTTACTCTTGGAGGATGTTTTGTTCTAATAAAGGTTGTTTTAGAGAGCCAACCAGTCTATTGGATGACCTTCGCAGCAGTTCCGAATTCAGTTTTAGTAAAAATCCGACAACTCATTTTCTCCTTCTTATGGTCGGGTTGTAGCGAAAGGAAACGTATGCACCTCTGCAATTGGGAGACGATTGCAAAGACAAAGGGAAGTTGGGGCCTAAGAAACCTCTTCCTTTTCAACAAAGCTTTGGCTGAAAATACCCTGTGGAGAGTGCTGACAAAAACAAGTGTATGGAATACTGTTATTAAGGATAAATATCTACCATATAGCTCGGTGGAAACCTAGTTCAGATTAGTTTCTAGATCATAGGGGTCAACGTCTCCGATTTGGAAAAATCTACTTAAAGCACTCCCGATTATAGACCATTGGTTATGTTGGAGGCCAGGTAGTGGTTTGGTGATCCAGGTTGGAAGAGATTATATCATGGGATTGGGTAAGAAGTCTATCTTATTGTCGGATCTTATTGATGCCTTAAAGCAACATGGCATCACCTATCTGTATCGGGCACTCAATATTGGGAGGACTGATCATCTTAGCTCCTACTGGAAAGAGGGATCAACTCTAGGCCTCTCATGTTACTTAGCAAAGGAATGGGATGATTACCAGAGTGTCCTCCTTGGGGCGGGTATACAGTTACTGGAAAGAGAGGATGAAATTTTGTGGGCAGGAGGTGACAAGTCGGGGATCCTCTCTGTAAAACATTTATACAAGGCTTTGGCGGAGATCTACTGACACCATTCTATAAAAGGTTGGAGGTATAAATTATGAAAATGGAATGTCTCTCTGAAATTAAAACTCTTTTTCTAGCTCATCCTAGAAAACAAAGTCCTCACTTGGGAAAACCTTGTAGTGAAGGTTTGGGAAGGACCGAGCCTTTGTATCCTTTGTGCTAGAGGTTCAAAGACTATAAATCACTTGTTTATCCATTGCCTTTTCACCCGCCAAGTTTGGCTTCTCATTTTAGGGGTCCTCAAGATTTTATTATTGTGGGATGGGTTATCAGTTGAAGAATGTTTTGATTTATGGTCTATGCAGTATCTGTCTTTGGTTGAGCTGCCAGCCATTGTTTGTTGGGATTTATGAACAGAGTGAAATAAGGCGTTGTTTGATAATGGGACAATTTCCACTATGGTTGTGGTTCTCAAATCCTTAGGAACTTTAAATTCATGTGTATCTTCTTGAAAAGGTCCTAAAACTCACAGGTTCTTGTATCATCCTCGGTTGCAGCTTCGGTGGGGTGGTTTGATGGAGCGGCTTCTACAGATGGAACACAAAGTAGAGCTAGGGGTATTATCAGGATTAATGATTTGACTATTTATAAGTGGACCTTCAACATTGGCCCTCGTACAAACAATAGAGCCGAGCTACTAGGCATTTGGGTTACCCTTTTTTTGGCCATAAGATTACATCTTATAGATTTGTAGATAATTGGGGACTCAAAAATCATTATTGATTGGTGCAATGGTAGGGGGAGACTCCAGATCTTGGCGCTTGAAGGATGGAAGGATCATATTATAAAATTGAGCACTCACTTTGGAGTGATCACCTTTATCCATGCCTACATAGAATTCAATATGGAGACAGATGATTTATCAAAGAAGGCTCTCAAGGATCAACATCAATGTGGTACTATCTACTACACTCAATGGGAAGAAAACAACAAAGGGCCTATGAGGAGCTTCAAAGTTTTCTAGTCGATGCTGGAGTATTTTCTTCATATGTCAAGGTTTTTCTCAATAGTATGAGAAAAAAGTCGAGTATTATATGTTGTAAGGGATCCTTAGTAAATCCCTCAATTGCTATGTAAGTAGATTTCAATGGAAATTTTTTGTGAAGGAAATAAAAGTACTTTCATACTTTTCCTCTGATCATTGCATGATTTGATACGTTAAGTTGATATAAGAGTTGTAACCCTATTATATTTTATAATATAATAAGCAATTTTCTTTTTGGAAAAAAAAGGGTTACCATAATTGGTTATTATTATTGTTAAGATATTGTTGGTAATTTAGTGTATGCAAGTTTTTAACTTGATTTCCATGGGGTTAGGGATAGAAGTTTACACTACTTATTTTACATTGATAAATATTTTCAAAATAAAAAAAAAATATTCGAAAATTTTCCAAATAATTGCTTTCAAGAAAAAATAAACACACCAATTAATATAGGTAATCACTATCTAATAATGTATTTTGAAATGAAACAATCACTCTATTCTTTAAAGTAAAGTATATTTATGTAAAAATTTAACTCATATAATTCATCCAAGCGAAGCCAAGTGCAAAGATACTCAATGCTTGAAGCTAACCTCCTTTCATATTATTTCCCCACCCTTCTATGCCATTAGAAACCAATACTAAAATAAACAACTTTCAATGTTTTGTGTGAAGTTCTATCGAGCTAATTCAATTGTCTATTGAAGTTGAACTTTTAATGGGGTGGTAGGTGTCGGGGGGGTGTGGTTATTTATAACCCTGGAGAAACAACTAAATAAACCTATTCATAGAGTCTGGGTATCTTATCCAATAATATGGCAGAGATGTATGGGTTATATCAAGGTTTGAAGATTGCTAAGGGAAGGAAAATACAACAATCGATAGTGTTTGGAAAGTTGTTGCTAATCGTAAGACATATAATCAAAGGCACCAACTCGTTGAACACTAGGATAGCTTCTATTTTATATTGTATCCGTAAATTAAATTCCACTTTTACTCAATTTTGATACTATCATGTCTTGAGAGACAATAATGCAGAAGCAGATTGATTGGCAAGTTAAGAAACACAAAAAACAATGGGGACCTTAGTAATCAACTATGAGGTCTCATGGGAGATCATACTTGAAAGTTTGAAATGACACTTGGAGAATTTAAGAGATGTCAAATCTACATGAACACACTAGATATTGCAATCAAATTGGAGGAGGGGGTGATGAGACCCCTTATTGTTGTTCACATACCTTCCCCTTCCTCGCATTAGCTCATTAAATCATTACAGTGAGTGGTATTGAATTCATGTGGGGTTTTTAAACTAGGGATGGGGTGTATTTTGGTCTGTAGTTCTCAAGGGGTTTTGTTGAATTGTTTCTTGGTTCAAGGGTTCTCTCAGGTGTTGTTGAATCGTTCATTTTGGAGCTCATCATTGGCCCTATTTGGGTTGGCTATTCAGATTTCTGATGGTTCTATATTAAGGGCTCTCTTTGTGTTTTGGTGCCTAGCCAGATGGGCATGTTTTCACTCTGTTCCTGAGAAAAAGTGTCTTTGTATTGGCCAAGGTTTATTGCAAGTCGGGTGTCAAGCTCTGTCTTTTGTTGGATTCATTCAGGCTATGTTGGCTCTAATTGGTGGGTGTTCTATCATTTTTAAGGCTTGCTCACTCCAAATATTCTTTCGTTTTCTATGCCTTTACGTTGGGGAATATGGATTCTTTTGAAGAAAGGGAAACAAGAAAGTCCTTGTACAGGATCTCATTTGAGCTTGAGGATGTTACTAGAAAATTTAAGGATCAAATGGCATCAAATTGATCCCATGAGGATGTGAGTTTGGGGACCTTGTTGGCCCATGCCAAGAGGATATTGATCCCCGAGGCCAAGTTAAATCCCCTCAAGCAAACTTTTATTTCTAGATTAAAATTTGTCATGACAATTCAGGTACCTTTTTCCTCTTTGTTGCTAGAAAAAACAATTGACAAGTAATAAGAAGTAGCTCAAGTAAGGCTCCCAAGGATACTACAGGGACTGAAGAAATAAAAGATGAAGCTGGATGATTTTTGATCTTCAGTTAGTATCGAGTTTTGTCAATGTATTACAAAGTAGTTAAAATATTAGGAGTTTTTTGTAAGAACTTACATATCATGTCAATTAGGTTTAGTTTGGGTCGTTGGGAGGAATTATTGTCATCCTCCCCACCCAGGTCCAATTCCTACATGTGACATGTTGAGCTCTAAAGAAGAATATTTTTGTAATAGCTTTGATACATGTTGTTGATTGACCTTGTTCTCTGCATAGTATAGGGTTTACCCTAGGTACCATCCTTGAAATGAGGGGAAGTACTAGGGGGTTTTCCCTAAGCAATGTAACCTGAAAAAGCAAGTATTTCACATATCATAATAATCTTTTTGAAACATATGATGAGAGATATCCAAATATAGTTGAAGATTTGGATAGGTTACGATGTTTCATTGTACCGAGTTGCTCAACATCACTTTATGTGCATCTTTCATTGGCAATATTTTATAATATAATATCCCCTAATTCTAGATTTTTTTATTTTTAAATCAATTATCTATTGAAGTTCTTTAAAATCCATGGAAAATGATAAATATAATCCCAAGCCAAGAAGATCTAAGAGAAAGGAAGGATCTCTTAATAAAAATATTAAATGAGAAGTGTTCTACACACACACACACATATAATTTTTGCAGGGCTCCATAGGATGGCTAAACTGCATGTATCCCCTTTCGAGTCAGTGTACAAAAATTTGCAGTGATGCTAACATATTTTGAATAGTTCCTCTGCTATTTCTACTACACATTTGGTTTCTTGTAATAGGAAAATGTTTGGTTCCTCAGACTTAATACAGTTGCAAAGAATCCTTTGTTTGGATCTTCCATTCATGCCTCTTATATTCCAAGTGATGATCTTCATCATAAGGAGTTGTGTGGGGGGGAAAGGAACTCTCGATGAGATGTTGGATCTACACCGAGTTGATCATATAGTTACCTGCTTCCTTAATCAGTTTTTGAGTGGTCTTGTGTCCTCGTCATTTTTCTTTTTTAGGATTTCTTCTGGGATCTAGAAGAATACCCAGCCTGGATGTGGGACCTGCTATGGAGTATAAGAAAACCTTATGGGACTTCCTGAGTTGCTCAACTGGTATAGTTTGCAGATCTTGATTATTGAAGGCTTCCTCTAGTTTGTCTAGATCTATGTCTGCTAGTTCTTTCTCATCCATTTGCATTATAGTATCTCCTTCTCCCTTAGATTTCTTTCCTGGAATTGTCTGGGCTTGGGATTCAAGCTTCATGACTTGTTCAAGAACTGGATCCTAGCCTTGCTTCACCTTGCCTTTATCTTTTTTAGGGTCCACTTATTTGTGAGGATTCTAGACCTCTTCTCCCTCTGGCAATTTGTTGAGGGAATCAAAGGAGTTGTTGTTGAAGTTCCTTCGACCATTATTCTGATTAGGTTTTTCCAGTGGAGGTTTCTTGTGGCCCAGGACTTGTGTGAAGCCATCTTTCTGTTTCTCTTCGACAACTCGTCGTGTTGGAGCATTGAGTGGGCAATCCCTGAAGAGATGTCCATGTTCATGACACTTCCTACAATGAAAAGGAATGTGTTCATAGTCAATGGTTTGGATCTATTCTTTATCATGGTATTCCATGGTAACTAAACCAGGCAAGGCTTTGGAAATATCCATGTATACATAGATGCAGGAATACGATGTGTATCTCCTTTTCTTGGTGGCCTCTAAATATTTTACATATCTATCCAACGTATTACCGATACCCATTAGGATTTCTTCAAGCCAAAAATCTTGGGGAAAGGAGTAGAGATGAATCTAGACTAGGGAAAAGGCGAAGTCCTCTTTCTCTGGGTGGAAGTGACCAGTCTAGAAATGGAGATATAGTCCTGCTGAGTTGTAGAAGTAGGGACCATTTTCAAAAATATGGTCTTTTTCCTCCACAGTCTAAAATATAATCGTGAAGAATCCTTTTGAGCTTAGATTAAGCTCATAATCTCCTTTTGGGTTCTATTAACACTCTATAAATTTTGTCTGGCTGATAGACAAACAACAAAGGTAACTGTTTCAACCTACTTTAGAGCTAGGCACTAGCCTGCTCAAGTCAAAGAGGGCTCTCTTGTGTCACTTGATATTTCTTTGGCAACTCAATGCCTAGATTTAGTTTGTTTGGGGGTTTTTAGAAAGTTGTTGGCAAGGAAGGGGAGGGACACTTAGGGCTATGGAGCTAAAATTTTGAAAGTGAATGAAAACAATGACTCGCCGGTAGAACTCTCTAGAGGATAAAGGATAAATGAGGCAATGAATCTGAGTTTTAAAATGCATTTAAGCAGGGTGTAAGAGGAAAGAGAGAACAAATAACTGCATCAGAGCATTACGGAAATGAATTATGAATTACCTAGGAAGAAAATCACACAGTTTAAATTGCTTAAGCCAAGAGCATCATAAGATGAATTCTAGGCCTTTAACTCTCCAATTTAAACAAAAAAAAATGTAAATGGAATCAAAGAACATAAGAAATACATACAATGAAAGAAGACAAAACTCATATCACCACCATTAGAATCTTTTCATAGAGACTTCAAAAACTTCTGCATATGTATTTAATTCAGCTCCAGAAAATTACAATTGACTTTGGAAACAAAAAAAAAGGTGCCCTTGCACTTCTACCAACATTAATTCATTTGGAACTTCTAGTATTTATACAATTCTATTACAATGGATGAACTGAAATGTTTCAGCTTCTAAAACTGACTAAAATAATTTCAACTGACAATCTCGGTATGTGAATCAATTTACAATGATTTAAACAAAAATGTTTCATAAAATAACAACTGATTCCTCTGAATGCTCAGCTTTAGTCTTCACCATCTGTCTCGCTTTGATCTTCTGTCGAACTCGCTGATTTGGTGACACCTGGAGGCTATTTATTGGTTCCTGGAAAATTGCATTTTGTCTTGCCTAGCCACACAATCTCTTTCCACTGTGAGTCAGAAGGAATCTCGTAATCCATCATTTCCTTTATCAGAATCTCCAGGTCGATGCAAGTGGAATAAGACATAGTTGGAAGCCCGATCTTTACATTCTTGAATTGATTTAAAATCTCAAAATATTTGGTCAAATATTCCACCAAATTTGGTCCTTTCAGGTTTTCCACTAGGCCTTCAAATTTGGAATGATCCATCCTGCACTGGGATAGAAGATAATTGTATTCTTCTTGATTATATAATTTCCCCTTGTCGTTCCAAAATGGTGGCAGGCCTTTGATAAACAATTGTTCAAACATATATTTGAATTTATGTAGGCTCTACTCCATCTGTACGACTTTGGTTTGAACTGACTTGAGCAAAGTGTGCTTAGCAATGATCCTCCTGGCCCAAATGATTAGTGTAGTCATGTATTTGACCCCAATGGTCTGAAGTTCAGGAGTGGGGATGAAATTCAACAAATTTATAGCGTTTTGGGCCCACTCTGAGGACTTTTTCGCCAGTGTCTCATTCACAACAGTACATCTTCTTCGGGCAGTGATAGTGTAACACCCCAGGTTTTGAAACCCCATTTTAAATAATGTACTGTTACAATACTGAGAGGCCAGAGTGCCCAAACAATTATTAAAAGGCCAGTGTGCCCAAGACATGTAATGTTTTTATCATTATTAATAATAAATACATCATTGGATGCTAGACGGACAAGGACTAGAGTTATAGGGAGCTATGATTCCACAAGAGAGGGGGTTTGAGAGGCTAAATGTTTATTCCTATGTTAATTATCTTTTTGCCTAAAGGGGGGGATCGGTTACATGAGCTTCTTGGGGAGGCCAGGAGGTTCTTGATTTCCCCACGAACATACTTAAAACCACCCCTGGTCCGATTGTGGGGTTGGTCATTGGATTTTCCGCTCTGTCACCTTTTTGTTACCTCATTCTTACCCTCATGCACTCCCATGAACTTACCTCCTCCATCCATCCTCACTTGCGTATTGCTCTCGGGAAGGGGGGTTGAACTGCAACAGAATTAGCCACAGGATAGTTGGCTATAATGGCCACTGGTGTGATCCAGTCGTGCCTTAAGGCTTGCATGTCTGAGATGCAGTGGTTGGTGTCCAGCATGGATCACAACTATGAGTCCCGAGAGTTCCAGCATTGAGATTCTAGACCAATTGCGTTGGAGGCCCAAATAAGGAGAAGGACTGCCTGAGGGACTGCGTGGAAGAGAAAGGTGGAGGTACGTTCTCTCGAGTGGTGCAAGTTGGGTAGAAGAGAGTTGGGTACTTGGATTGCTGTGAGTGTTGGGAAGCCTATGAGTGCTTGAGAGATGACTGGTTTGGGAAGCTAAGTTCACTCTGGAACCATCCTTGTGGATTCATATTCTTGGCTTGGGGGTGACACTGTTGTTGAGATTTGGAGAAATAGTGTCTATGGTTGGGTGGAACGTCCTTGGTCTGCAGCCAGTTGGTTTGATATTTCATAAATATAAGTGCTCTCTGTTGTGATATTATTATCTTTGTATGAATGTTTTTTCGTTATATATTTAATTATCATAAATTGAATCTTTAAAACATGCATGTTTGTTGGATATTGTTGTGCATGTCCTTAATTCTCTTATCTTATGCATCTTTATTAAACAAAAGAAGGCATCGGTATGAGAAAGAAGTCCAAGGGTGGGCTTGCAGGTAGCATACCCTGGCCTGTGGTTGGTTGGGTATGTTACAGATTGGTATTAGAGATTTTGGTTGAAACATTGAGCCAGTATGGGCCAGGTCTGTTGGTCAGAGTCTCATGGTATAGATTGAACTCTGGCCGTGAAATTGAAAAGTTCAGGAGGAATGGTGTTGCAGAAGCTACGCAGGAGACGGAACGTCATAGATCCTCTATAAGGGTTCGAAGGATCATGCCTGTTCCTATTGAATTCGGGAGCGATCGCCACTATAGGATTAGTAGAGATCTGAAATCGTTGGATTGGAGGACAGGTGAACAAGGGTTGTTCGATAAAAAGGAAGCAAGGTTAAGGTCGCGACCTTCAGATCCCATTAGAGAGAGAGATCAACGACCAACAGGAATTGCGGGGAACCGAGTTGCATGGGAGTTAATTTCCCAAGGCAGTCCCGCAATCCAAACCACAGTTTCACCAAGGGGTTACATGTCAGCGTTAGGAGAATTGTGGGGTGAAAAGTAGGTTACTCCAGACCGTCGATGCGCGCCACTGCAAATTGAAAAGAATGCAGTGATGTGACATGTTAGTGCTCGAGCGATGAACCTTCGAAGAGCCGAAGTAGCTGGGAACAATCGATCTATAGGAGGACATGTGTCCACTAATCGCATGCTCTGGATAAAACACTATGAGAAAAAGTGAGCGAGGAGAGGGTTTGAAGTTTGAGACTTCCGAAACCTAAGGACCCGAAAGGATCTCAACCATTGATCTGCTAAGAGCCACTCATCATTAGATCCAGGGCTTCGGATGAAAGCCAGTGGGGCCAGACAAGTTTTGAAAATTGAGATTTCCGAAGTCCGGAGTCCTAAAGGAATCGTAGCCATCAATATGTGGGAGACACGCATCAGAAGATCGCGAGCTTCAGAATTTTTATTTTTTTAAGGAAAAAGGTTGAAGTTTGAGATCTCCAAAGTGTGAAGCCCCGAAGTAAAAACATAGCCATCAAATTGAGGAGAACATGTGGAGCAGATCTGTGAACTCCGGGTGAAGAACCAAAGTGAGTCTTAGTCGTCCGATCTAGGAGGACACATGGTGAAAGATTGGCCAGTTTGGGAATTCAGAGTTCGGGAGAATTGGAAGTGTGCTAGTATGAAAACTCTCAAAGTCCCGAAGCCCAAATAGCTGAAGTGGTGGGGCACGATGACATCACTTGAGGGTGATGTGGACCCCAGAATTCTGAAGTGATGTGGCTTGCGAACATCACCTGGGATGACGTGGACACATGGGATGTGTGCCACTTGTTAGTAAGTTTTGAGCATTTGGAGTATTGAAAATTCGATTAGAACGTGACATGTGTCACCCGCCTGATTGGGCCACGTGTCCGCTTCCAGTATTTTTCCACATGTCGATAGATCATGCAGTTCATAGACTGGGCATACCAGAGGAGAAAGATGTGATAGGTTGCATTGGGTCGAAAACTCCTGAATGCCCGAAGGCCAGAGTGCATCTCGACCGTTGATTCCAGAAGACACACGTCGAAGGATCATCGACTTCAGGTGAAAGAACTCTGGGAGAAAGTGCAGGAGGAAAGTTTGAAACTTTCGAAGCCCGAAGAGCCGAAGCGATCCACAACCACCGATTTGTGGGAAGATACTCATCGACAAATCATGAACTCCGGGTAAAAGCATTCTGGGAGGAAGCAAGCAAGGAAAGTTGAGACTCCCAAAGCGCGGAGTCCCTAAGTGGATCTCAATCGTTCATCGTGAAGGAGGATGAGTACCGTTGATTTGGTCCTGGTTGAAGGTTCTGAAGTCTCGAAGCTCTGGAATAACGCTTTTTTAGCTAAGCACAGGGTCATGGCCATGGTCGTATGTAGATTGAGAGTTGAGGAAAGGAGGGATAAGGGACGAATTGGTTGTCTCTGAGATAGAAAAATGCTAAGGAAGGATTTAACCGCGGTTTCTATTCATGGTCACCTGGGAAGGTGGTTTGAAGGAAGCACCTGTGTAGGATGAAATTATGTGTCAGCCTAGGGACAACAAGACACTCTTATTTTCATATAATGGGGATATGATCTCCATGAACAAAAACAAGAAAGAGACATGTAACATGGTTTGGCAATTTTTGTTTATCATATTCATAATTCTAACAAAATGGTCACTTTCACATTTTGCAGAATTAGGAGGCTTAAGCACATTAGATCAGGATGCGTATTGAGGAAATGGAAGAAGTCGAGGGAGCCTCCAATCATGATAAGGAGGCCGAAGGCCATAATACCAGGGTTGGTAATGTAGAGACAGAGTCCAATAGACGCAAGGAAAAAGGAGAGCATAAAATGTTGATAGAAACGATAAGAAGCTTGAAGATGGAAGTGCAGAGCTACAAAGCAGACAATGAGAGACTGATGAGAGAGAAAAGTCAGATAAATGATCGACTGTTGCAGAGGCAAACGAAGAAGGGATCAAACTCAAGACAAGAGGAAGAAGGCAGGTGTTATGAACGGAGAAATGATCATGGAAGAGTTGGTTATTCCAGAAGTGCTAGCAGATTTCATGGACACCACTCACCTCCTTACTCAGAAAAAAAGCTTTATGCATCAAATGATCCTATAAGTGTCCCAGAGGTGTCCCCTGTCAGGCAACAAAGAAGGAAACAACAGGTAGATAGTTTGCAAGGAGAGTTGAGGAAGCTCAAGCCACCTTCCTTCGATGGTGAAAGAGAAAGGGAAGATGATGTCAAAGTATGGTTGCTTGGGCTTAGGAGATACTTTCAGTTGCATAACTATTTATCAAACCTGGAAGCTAGGATTTCCACCTACCATTTACACAGGAAAGCTACAGTGTGGTGGGGCCAACTGGAGCAAGTGGAGCATGTTAATGAAATTAGGATCACTTGGAAACAATTCAAGAAGTACTTCCAAAAGGAGTACCTCTCAGAGCATTTCTATGACAAGAAAATGCAGAAGTTCTTTGAACTCAGGTTGGGAAGCATGACTATGGCCGAGTATGAGAAGAAGTTCTTGGGATTGTTAAAGTATGTCAAGTTCATTGGTGATGATAAAGTGAAAATACAGAGATTTCTAAGCGGATTGCCAACCTTTTATAAGGAAAAGATCAAGTATGATGAACCCAAGACCTTGACTAAAGCCATCAACAGCTAAATACCTTTATGAGCAAGGCCAAGGAAGAGAATCCCTACATAAATATTGGAAGGACAAGAAGAATGTGAAGTCCGATCAGAGGAGGAAAGGATTCAAACCTCTCTTCAATAGGAATGAGCCTAATATAAATCATCAAGATCAATATGCTAAGGGATATTTCAGCCTTATAGCTAAAAAGATGTTTTAGAAAAGGATGTCAACCATATGCAGCTTATGTGGAAGAGCCAGATAATACGAAGGGGCCAAGCCTTGAATATTTCTCGGTACTACAGGAATTTGAGGATGTATTCCAAGAAATACCCAGATTGCCACCAAGAAGGGAGATAGATTTCTCAATTGATTTAGTGACAGGAGCTGCCCCAATGTCAAAAACACCTTACAGAATGAGCACACCAGAGTTAAAATAATTATAAATGCAGTTGGAGGAATTGTTGAAGAAAGGGTACATACGTCCAAGTGTTTCACCTTGGGGAGCACCAATACTTTTTGTCAAAAAGAAGGATGGAACCTTGAGGCTGTGTATTGACTTCCGACAGCTGAATAAGTATACTATAAAGAACAAGTATCCGCCATCCCGAATTGATGACCTATTTGATCAGCTAAGAGGAGAAAAGATATTTTCAAAGATTGACCTGAGGGCAGGATACCATCAAGTAAAATTCAAGGAAGAACACATTAATAAGACAACCTTTAGGACCAAGTATGGGAATTATGATTTTGTAGTGATGCCATTTGGACTGACCAATGCACCAGTTGTCTTCATGTGCTTAATGAATGGCATATTCAAAATTTATTTGGACAAGTTTGTCATAGTATTCTTGGATGAAATCCTTATCTATTCTAAGTCTGAAGAGGAGCATGACCATCACTTAAGATTGGTATTATAAGTACTGAGAGAACATCAGTTGTATGCCATGTTCAGTAAGTGTTCTTTTTATCAAAAGAAGATCCATTACTTGGGACACATTATTTCAGAGCAGGGCATAGCAGTAGATCCAGAGAAGATCGAAGCCATTAGAGGGTGGCCAACACCCAGAAATGTGTCAAATGTCAGATATTTTATGGGGTTAGCTGGCTACTACAAACGGTTCATAGTGGGGTTCTCTAAGATTGTTCATCCCATCACTTATTTGCAAAAGAAGGGAACTAAATTTGAATGGACACTCAAGTGTGAAAAGAATTTTAATCCATTGAAGGAATTACTTACTAATGCACCAGTGTTAAAGATTGTTAACCCAAATGAAAGTTGTGTGGTATGTAAAGATGCTTGTAAGAAAGGACTTGAGGGATTCCTCATGCAAAATGGACATGTCATTGGATATGAGTCCAAAAATCTTAAGGAACATGAGAGGAACTATGCCACGCATGACTTGGAACTTGCTGCCATTGTTCACGCCTTGAGGATGTGGAGGGATTATCTCATGGGGAAGAGATTTGAATTAAGAAGAAACCACATTGGTCTGAAGTATATTTTTGAACAACCGACCTTGAATGCCAGACAAACCAGATGGCTGGAATTTTTAAGTGAGTATGACTTCAATATCAAGCATATCAAGGGAAAGGAGAATAAAGTTGTCGATGCACTTAGTAGGAGAGTGCATCTCATGCATTCTACTGTTGTTAGTATTCATCAGTTAGACTTAAAGAGCAAAATTTTAGATGTTCTTGTTACAGATCAACATTACCTACAGGTAAAGGAAAATTTACAGCAAGAATATGCACAACATAAAATAAAGGAGTATGAGATAAAGGAAGATGGATTACTCATGCATAAAAATAGAATCTATGTTTCTAGTTTCGGAGAACTGAGGAATGTGGTACTGAAAGAAATGCATGATGTTCATTATGCTGGACATCCTGGTTACCAGAAGACAATTACAGCAATAAGAAGCCAATTCTTTTGGCCAGAAATGAAGAAGGATGTCGTTGATTACATCGCTCGATGTATGGAATGTTAGAAGGTGAAGGCTGAGCATAGGCACCCAGTGGGTTTGCTGCAACCATTGCCAATTCCAGAGAATAAATGGGAAGTGATCAACATGGATTTCATCACGGGATTACCCAGAGTGAATAAGCAACATGATTCAATCATGGTGGTGGTTGACAAGTTAAAAAAGGTTGCTCATTTTGTGCCTGTGAAGACAATGCATACAACAACTAATATTGCAAAAAATTTCATGAAGGAAATTGCGAGGTTGCATGGGATACCTAGAAAAACCGTCTCGAATAGAGATACAGAGTTTACCTCCAACTTCTAGAGGGGATTTTTTAAAGGATTTGGCACAAATATAAACTTTAGCATAACATATCATCCCTAGACAGATGGGAAAACAAAGAGAGTCAATCGAATAATTGAATACATGCTAAGAATGTATGTGATGGATAAGCCATCTAAGTGGGAAGATTACTTACACTTGGTTGAGTTTGCATATAATAATGGGTATCAAAATTCATTAAGAATGAGCCCATTTGAAGCCTTGTATGGTAGGAAATGCAATACTCCAGTGATCCGGGACAACCCAACAGATAGATTGGTACTTGGGTCGGAGTTTCTCAAGGACATGGAAGACCAGGTGGTCAAGATTAAGCAGAATTTAAAGGCAGCTCAGGATAGAAAGAAAGTTTATGTAGACAAGAACATGAAAACTAGAGAATTTAAAGTAGGGGAGCATGTACTTTTGAAAGTGAAGCCTAAGAAAATCTCTTTGAAATTGGGGAGTTGTACAAAGATGGCAGCCAAATTTTGTGGTCCATTTGAAATATTAGATAGAATAGGGCCAGTTGCATACATTCTTGCATTGCCTACTTCCATGAATGTGCATAATGTATTTCATGTATCTTTACTAAAGAAATATGTACATGATCCTAACCATGTTATTGATTGGCATCTGATTCAGGTAGAGACGGAGGGAGATTTTCAGGTTCAGCTAGTATGGGTATTGGACAGAAAGGTAAAAATGCTCTGGAATCGAGTTATAGAGTTGGTAAAAGTTTAGTGGACCTGCTATGGTCCTAAAGATGCTACCTGGGAGCATGAAGATGCCATGTGGGCATAGTACCTGCAACTTTTTGAATAAATTTGATATTTTGATCTTTGTTTTGTATATGCACTGAGGACAGTGCCAAAATAAGGGGGAGGGGATGTAACACCCCAAGTTTTGAAACCCCATTTTAAATAATGTATTGTTACGATGCTGAGAGGCCAGAGTGCCCAAACAATTATTAAAAGGCCAGTGTGCCCAAGACATGTAATGTTTTTATCATTATTAATAATAAATACATCGCTGGCTACTAGACGGACAAGGACTAGAGTTATAGGGGGCTATGATTCCACAAGCGAGGGGGGTTGAGAGGATAAATTTGTATTCCTATGTTAATTACCTTTTTGCCTAAAGGGGGGGATCGGTTACATGAGCTTCTTGGGGAGGCCAGGAGGTTCTTGATTTCTCCATGAACATACTTAAACCCACCCCTAGTCTGATTTTGGGATTGGTCATTGGCTTGTCCACTCCATCACCTTTGTGTTACCTCATTATTACCCTCATGCACTCCCATGCACTTACCTCCTCCATCCATCCTCACCTACGTATTGGTCTTGGGAAGGGGGACCGAATTGCAACATAATTAGCCACGGGATAGTTGGTTGTAGTGGTCGTTGGTGTGATCTAGTCGTGCCTTGAGGCCTGCATGTCTGAGATGCAGTGGTCGGTGTCCAACATGGCTCACAACTGTGAGTCCCGAGAGTTCCAGCATTGAGATTCTGGACCAGTTGCACTTGAGGCCCAAATAAGGAGAAGGATTGATTAATGGACTGCGTGGCAGAGAAAGGTGGAGGTCCATTCTCTCGGGTGGTGCAAGATGGGTAGAGGAATCTGGGTACTTGGATTGTTGTGAGTGTTGGGAAGCCTGTGAGCACTTGAGAGATGACTGGTTTGGGAATCCAATTTCACTCTTGAACCGTCCTTGTGGATTCATAGCCCTAGGTCGGGGGTGACACTGTTGTTAAGATTTGGAGTAGTAGTGTCTACAGTTGGGTGGAACGTCCTTGTTCTGCATCCAGTTGGTGTGATCTTTCATAAAGATAAGTGCTCTCTATTGTGATATTATTATCTGTGTATGAATGTTTTTCCATTGTATATTTAATTATCATAAATCGAATCTTTAGAACATGCATGTTTGTTGGATATTGTTGTGCATGTCCTTAATTCTCTTATCTTATGCATCTTTATTAACCAAAAGAAGGTATCGGTATGAGAAAGAATTCCAAGGGTGGGCTTGTAGGTAGCATACCCCGACCTGTGGCTGGTTGGGTATGTTACAAATAGCCATTCTATCTTTGTCATTTATGAAATTTAGGTACACCTTGAACTTAGCAGCTTCAACAACAATAGAATCCCATATTACATGTTTATCTCCCTGCAAAAGTGCTTTACCTTTCAACCTTGTCTTCAACTTGTTTACTCTTTCCTGCAAATCTTGATTTTCCCTTTGGAACTGGGCTATCTTCTCATCCTTTATTTTCATTTCTTGCTACAACTTTTCTATGACCCCCTTAAGGCTTTTGATTTCTCCTACCTTCAAACTTACTTGGGACATGTACTGGATGATATCTTCAGTGTTTGAATTAGCTCCCACTGTACCAGTAAAACTTCAGCCCTGTTTGATACCTCTACTTGTCCTTATGACCAATTTTCCTTTTCCTTCTCCAACAACAATACTTTGGCTTGGCAATTTTGTGCATCCTATCGAAATGTCTCTTTTTCTTGTTCTAGAGCAATCAACTCTGCCATTTGTGGATGCTCTGTGGCAGACATATTTAGCCTCTTCTTCATGCTTTGAATCATTTTGTCTTTCTCATCCAAGAAATCTTTTACCCCTTGAGGGCCTTTCAATTCTAATCTTTTGACTTGAGTCTCCCAGGCTATGTTGGATGCTTTTTCTTGCCTCAATTGTCCTTCCAATTTGAGTGTATGAGTTGTCAGCCTTGCAACCTTCAAACTCAGACTTAGGTAGTCTGAATACAACATGTCACTGGTGTTTCTGTGAAATTTCACCTTATTTGGGGCGTTGATATTTTCATAATGCAGCTTAATTTCAGACACTTTATCCTCATCTTTTGCTGCTATGTTGAAAGTCTTTCTTTCTACATCCCTAACTGAGAACAGGGAAGACTTATATTGAGAAACCCTTTCCACCTCGGGAATCAAATCTCTTATTTCACTCATGGCCAAGCTCCCTTTCACAACATATTGATTTGATAGATCTTCTTTGGATTTGTAGACTGCCCCAGGTGTCTTATCAATGACATGTTTCTTGTTGCTAAAATCCCTTGAGTTGCCTTCACTCTGTGGCATGCTTTCTGTACTAGATCCTTCGTCCTTCGTCCCACTCTCCACCATTTCTATATTCATTTGCTTGTTAGGTTCTTCTTCCTCCAGGTTTACTATCTGTGGAGACTGTGTCACTTTCATTTTATTGAGAACATTTTGCTGACCACCGGTGCTCAGGGCCTCTGAACTGCTCCTTTTTCTATAAACACTCATCTTGGGAGCTTTAATAATCAGCCTTGGAGGATTTTTCTGTGTCTGGGTCTGCTGCGAGGTTGACTCTATTTGTTGTGTCTGATCAGGCTGCAAAACAACTTCCATATCTTCACAGGTTTCCATATTTGTCAGTTTATCAAAACTTTCAACATACTCATGATCATAGGGGCCTTGTTTTCTTATCAATCTTCTTTTAGATATGACCTGGTGTGGATCATATTTTCTCCCTTGTAACTTTGCAAATCCAAACTCCTTGAGCTTGGCCTAGATCTAAGGCAAGCATGATCTAGTCTTTATCATGAAGGGCCCTATTATGAAAGGAAAATTTAAGTTAGACGCTTTGTGCATTTTCAGAAAATGTTTCGTTTATGAGATGATTCTTTGTCTGATGAACTCTAGGGAAAAAACTCTGGGAGTTAGGAAAACAGGTAGAAGGTAAGGTGCCTCTTGATAACCATATACCCAAATTGCAATAGAGTGCATGAACAACACCCAATCTCCCACTCTATTCTCTGGATTAGGCTGCAAATAACTTTTCATTTCTTCTAAAACCCTTGGCAGGCTGGTGCTGAAGATTAAGCTCTAAACCCTGGACATGATCTTATTTATTAAAATGAACATTGTGATCCTTTTGCATTCAGTCGAGATGAATGCAGCTTCAAGGAACTTTGTCTTGTTTATCTCTAAGAACATTCTCAGCAAGTGTGTGTAATACCTAAAGTGCCTTAGTGATTGGAAATTCACTAGCTGCTTGTGTATATTATCAGCCATGAATTCTTCAAAACTGATACAGACTGATTGACTGGACTCTGACTGAAAAAAGGTCAACAGAAAATGCAACATGACCTCTACTACAAATTTGTCATTATTTAAACCTAAAATCTGACTGAGTATGGAACAAACCCACTGGACCTCAATAACCATGACACTTACATTCATAGGCAATGACAAACTCTCATAATGATGTTCGGGGTTTAACAATAGTCTGCAAAAATAGGGTTTTGACCTCGAGGAGACATTATCTATAGACTGTAATTAGTTTCTCTTCCTTGAAGGGTTCAAACGCTGCATGGGGAGACTCTGGTGTACCGAGGGCGTGTCGAATTAATGGGCTATCTACTTTGCACAGGACTTCTGACCCTAACTTATTTAAAATGACCTTTTCTTCCTGCGAGTATTGTTTCACACACTAGATTATGAATTCCGGGAAAGGGAATGCGACTTCGAAAGCGTAAGGGACTATGGAGGCTTGGACCAGGAAATGTATTTGTTTCCCCACATTGTCTAACAAATTGGCTCTGGATACAAAGATGGGTGAGACAGTTATTTTTGTGTCAAATATATCGGAGTCTCTGTCAATTAGGGCTTCTTCTTTCGAGGCAAGATCTTGTTTTGTTACAGATAAAATGACAGGGTTCATGGTAATGATGAAAAATACCTGTGAATGAGTGGAGAAGGCGCGAGTTTGGTTCATTTTTGAGCTTCAGTTCAAACGGATTGTTTGCGCCAATTTTCAAACATTCAAATGATTCGAAATAACATAAAATAATGACCTAGGGCCCTCCTTTATATACTCCTCTCGATATCGGGGATGAGACAAAGCAGTTTGGAGTAGACCGCTTTTCACCCCGATATGTCTCTGGTAGCGCCACGTGTTCGCAATCTGAAACCACGGTATTTCTATCGGCCCGCTCCCAAGCAATTAAACTCTGCGCAAGTTCTCCGCCCGATGTAGCTATTGACCATTGATCTGTGATGCCATGAAATCTTTGATCCGCTGGGTCCCATCAATCTCGTGCCTCCGCTAGATTTAACCATATTTCACTAGATGTGGCTCTATCCTCCAAACTATCGCGTCTCCACACCAATCTAGGCCCTTGCTAAATCCCGAGACTTGGATTCTATCATAAAATTGTTATGGTGATAACAGGTTCCACCAAGTTTTGATCTATCATGGGAGGTCTCTTTTAGAGAGCTAAAGCCCTTCAAATTTCCCGATCAAGGCATGATCCTTCATGAATTGGGTGTGTTCTCCAACCCTAGTGTATTTTATCACATATTTTGGTGCTATTGGTGCCTGGGGGATGCATTTCCATGGCTCCCAGTTGCGAAAGGCTTTTGGATGAGACGATTCAGCTTCCATTTCCATTCCTTTCCTTGATCCTTGTTCGTCTTGTAGAAATTGGCTGCAGAGGTGCAGTGGGGGTTCAAAGGGAGGTCAACTGGGTCGAGCTCCATCTGTTTCATTCACTGCAACATTCCTATACAATGGGGTTGTCACCCCTCCCTCCGAGTTCATTTTGTTGTGTCAGATGTTGCGACAGTTGTGGCAGCGATGTTTCTGCGTAGGGGGAGTCTAAAGTTGTTAGGGCTTGGATGCATACGGCGCATCAAACCCTAGCACACGAACCTGTTTTTTTTTCATATCCTAAAAAACAATAATCAATCATTGTAATAGTCTCTACATTTCTTTTGGTCATTTGTTGGACATTAG